>JAVQKC010024282.1:0-27851 GCA_036025475.1 Philypnodon macrostomus | reverse complement strand
GAGTGGGGAGTGGGAGTGGTGAGTGGGGAGTGGGGAGTGGGGAGTGAGGAGTGGGAGTGGGGAGTGGGAGTGGGGAGTGAGGAGTGGGGAGTGAGGAGTGGGGAGTGGGGAGTGGGAGTGAGGAGTGGGAGTGGGGAGTGGGAGTGAGGAGTGGGGAGTGGTGAGTGTAGGTATAGGTTACTACATTGTCTCAAAGTACACTCAAAGGTAAATACGGCTGCTTTGAAAGATAATACACATGGTAAATATTAGCCATTAGCTAACTTATTCACTATATTGGCAAAGGTGAAGGTATCTGCAAAACATTTGAGATTCAGTTTTTGTCCTTATCCAGTTTAGCTATAACCTACTTCCTTTTCTATTTCATGCAAAGAATTACTCTGGTCACTGCAGATTCAAGTTTCCACTGTCAGGATCAACGGGCGCAGAACAAAATGAAAGGACTAGTTGTTATAAAAGATGGTTGGTTAAAACTTCTATATAATAATAAAACTCTTTCAGCTGAGTTACTAAAGCTGGGAATCATCCTTTGACTATACACACATGACAACAACAATAAACAATAAACAAAGCCATAGAATGAAAAATAAAGCGTCAGTATATTGTACATACATGGGTATAATATTTAAAGGACCAACACACAGACATGCGCTCTGTGGCTTATCTCTGTGAGGTGACTTTACACATATGACCTTGTGAAGGTCACAACTACTGTAGTACTACTGTGAAACACCATGATAAAGAATCACACTGCTAACTGAGAGTTTAAATCAAATAACTCTTAAGCTTAAAAGGACAACATTAATCGACAGAGGGACTTATTACAATTAGATGAGGGCCTAGAGCCAAGATGGCCGCCTCCTTCAGTGTGAACCCTTTTTTACATGCTGGTTATAAGCAGCAGGTGTCAGGTGGAGCAGTAATGTGATCTACAGCAGGGAACATGGTATCCTGCACATACAGCCATACTCTACACTGTCCATGACTTTTAAAAGATACTGTCTATAAATATATGAGCGTTGTTGTGTACATTACAGACAGCCATCTTTTAAGTTAACTGTAGGATACAATGCAATAATGTGGAAGGTCTAGACTAATATATCTATACTAACATCAATCCCAGTTAGCAGCTGTTATTGTCGGCTACTGTAAAGGGCCTCTTACTGGGTAAGGACAGAGGTTAACAGGGCACTGAGCCATGGAAATTAGTTTTTGAAGTGAGAGTACCCAGTATCAGAACAGGACATAGCAGATAACTGACTGACATTAAAACTAATGCCAACATCTTCTGCCACATGTGAAGAGTTCAAATATTTGATCTCCAGGTCACCTAGTTGATCTGACAACCGCCTAGTCTGAATTGTGATCAATGAAAGCTTCAAGCTAACTTCTTGAGGTTAAGCTCTTCAGCTAGTGGGCCTGGTTGAACATTTTTCCAGGTCAGATTTTGTCCTCAGCGTTCAAGGTTAAAGATCCACTTGCCTTCTACAAGGACCCTCACAGATTATCGCATGACAGTTTAGCATGGATTTACCACATGGCTTTCAGTCTCTCAAGGTCATGGTTCAAGCTTTGTGCTGACATAAAATTATATAATGCAACCATCTTATCTTTACCTTTTGTACTCTCCTTTTAAAGACCCTATAGATTTTACGTATAGATCAACAAGTTAACAATGACAGGGATCTCAACCAAACGCACAGTAGCTGGAGACTGGAGTGCAACAGAGAAGTGTCAAAGTAATATTGGTATAATGATAATCCTATTAGGTTAGAATTAGCTTAAATGTCTTAAGAGCATGTTCAAACTCGCCCGCTCACGGAGGAAGCACGGATCCTAGGCCTGACGGTTTTTTCTTTTACATCATTCTGCTGTCTTATCAGAAAACTCACACTTGCCTCTACTTTATCATGGGAGAACAGTCTGACTTGGCCATTAGACTTGGCCAGAGTTGAAGAAATGGTGCTTATCTTCAAAAAGTCACCAACTTATGAATTACGCCCAAGCCTTAAGGAGTATTTAAGAGCAATCAAGATTTGCTATGACCTGACAGTCCCAGCTGCACATGTGATGGCTGTCTGTCAAAGCAGCCTGTTCAAGGAGAAGATGTAGAGAGTAGCCAAGAAGCTACTTTGCATTGGCTAGATTTGCAGAAAAATGTGTCACAAACGCACAGTCCCAGTGGTATTCCTTGTCCATTGTACTCATCTTCATTGACGCAGCAGGGCTAACGCAAGGAATTCTGGGAAAGCAGTGTTGATTAGTGACGTAAGCAGATTCCCCGTCGTCATCCATGCGTGCGGATGAGAATCTAAGATCGCTCCAATTCTTACTTAATTATATGGGGACCCAGCATTTTCTTAACCTTTGATCAAGTGTCCGGCTTGGTTTGTCGCACTCGTTTAAAATCGAATGTGCAAAATCCAAATGTTGAGACCCTGGCGCTACCCTCAGTTTCAGAGACTCCATTTTGGAGCTTTCTAGGATGCGTAAAAACAAAATTATCAACATTTTGCATGGATATACGTTCTTTGCAATATCTGCTTGTATGCTAAATGAAAATAATGAAAATGAATGGTCATATTTTAGACTGATGTGGTTGGATTCTTGTATAGTGTACATTAAGCATCTCTGAAGACACAGTATATAGTTAAATAATAGGGGTTAGATTTAGCCAATTAAGTTAAAATGAGTGCAAGAATGTAGTTTGCCTCCAGGTATTCCGACTTCCTCCAATAAGCATTAGGTGGAAAAGGCACTTCATGTCAAGCCTAAAGTCCACTAGTGTCACCTCAACAAACATCAATAAATACATTACAAACTGCTCCAAGCATGCATTTTGCAGCACACAACTTATTTGAAGTCACTTACCATTTGTCCAGGTCAGCCTTGATAGCAGCACAGGCAGCAGGGACGGGGGCCTCGGCGGGGGCAGCGGTGGTCTCTGAGTCTGACATGTCTGTGGTGGTGTGTGGTTAGTCTGTGTGCCGTCCTTTCCTGTCTTCCCAAAACGCCTATGGATCCCAGAGAGAGATAGGGCATACACAGAGAGTACAAATGAGAGCATGCCTGTGGAGAGGGGAGGGGCGCACGGGGAGGTGGGAGGGGTTAAACATGTGAGCAGGGCTGCACGTGTGTACAAAGGGGTCAGGGGGCGGGTAGATGGGTAGCAAGTGGTGGGTGAGGTCAAGGTGCACTAACCCTGAGGCGTAGTTTAGAAATAGGGCCTATTCATGTTCTTGGTGACAACTCAGTGATTGAGTGATTCTTTGTAAAATAAGCTTTTAGTTGAGTTTGTTATAGGGTATTTACAAACCATTGAGTTATAAACATTGCTATAAAATGTAGTTGTAAAGTGTGCTTCACTAAATCAATACAGAAATGTATACATCGTGTTCATTTAGTTTTCTATATTATCAATGTTATATATATTATTTTTCCAGTGGTAAGAAGTCTCCAACTGATTGCAAGAAACAAATCAATACAACAAACGATATTTCAAAATACCATGCATGTCTTACACAATGTCATACAGTGCCTAAACATGCATTGCATTTAAAGACAGTTTTGTTTTTCATCAGTTGACTTGGGCCATCTAGTGGTATACAGGTGCAGCTACAGGCTTCGCCGCTCTAGCTGGCAGCCATACTGTACTTGAGAGGTCATCGACGACACTACACTGACTAAACACTGTGTTGCACATTGTATTCTTTCCTCATACTCCCTCTATCTATTTAAACATTTTAAAATCTTAATTAGATCAGATATAAGGCTATATCAGTTTATGAAGTGTGGTCTACTTTTCAATTAGCATTTAAAAGAGAGGACGCAGAGCCCAAGGGCAGGGAGCTACACCTACACTGAACTGAGCCTGTTTACAGTCAGCAGATAACTACTTAACTACATTTTACAATTAAAATTTAGTTGACGTCAATTAGCTGGGGGCTGACACTTCTGATCTTGATCTTGCACAATGCTCCATTCACTTTCCAGATAAGATAAGGCTATTGAAAACTAGTATGATTGACACAGAAGATCCAAGTGGAGTAAAGTATTGTTTCTTGTATCACATTACAGATTTTTGTCATTTAATCTGCTCGCATTAATAATTCAAGATTGTTATATTTAAACTCTAATGAATAATTAAACAATGTAATGTTTCTAGTAATTACAACTGCATGTAACTGTGTTACACTAATGACATTTGAGAAAAATCTATCAAATCAACTTTGAAATTAACTTTCCGACACATCACATGATTAAAATCAATAGCCAATAAATATGCACAAACATCCCTCTATACTGTACGTCATTATAAAATGTGTTTTCTTAAACCCTGAGTGATCTCACACAGGAGCTCATTCATATTCAAAAAGACTTGTGGCTAAATTACATTAGCATCAAATGTCAATGAAGTGAGTGGAAAAGCTCTGCAGCTGCAATAGAAGAAATAATGCCTACTCATGCTTGAATCAACCACACATACATACATACATACATACATACATACATACATACATACATACATACATACATACATACATACAATACAATACAATACAAGACTCACAAAACATGAGATATTTGAACAAACATTAGGTATAACACATGTATTTGTTTCTAGTTGGTGGAGCTGGTGTGCATGGAGTTAAAATGGACTCCTCTTGGGGAAACCCATTCTATACGTCTGAGTCGTGAGCACATGGAGAGAGAGAGAGAGAACACCGTGTACTTAAGGAAACACAACTGTCTCTTTGTACAAAACCTCGTTCTAGAACCTGTAAAAACACAAAACAAGGCACAGATCTCTCACCTATCTGCAGACAGGATGTCCTGCTCCTGAGTTGGACAGCTTAAAAGTGTCTAAGTGAGTGCAGAGAACGCCAAAGGGGCAGTATATGCGCTGGTCCTCCGCAGTGAATGTGAGAAGGGGGTGTGTTGCAATGCTTTACGGTCATGTGTGTGCATGTGTGTACGTTAGACCAGCCACACTCCGCTGGCAGGGGCCTCTCTGAAAAAAGGAGGAGGAGGAAAGAGAAAAGAAAAGGGTGAAGCAAGTCCAAGGAGCCAGCAACGGCCTCAAAAAGGAGCTGCTGTTTGAGATTCCACAGTGGTTTTAGAGAGCAGAGGGGGCTGGGCGACACATGTGTGTGTCATGTATGGTGCTTGTCTCTTTAATGCTGCATAGGGATGACTCAGCCTCAACATACATGCGCGATTCAGCCATTGTATGTATGTCTCTGACTGGAGTCTGCATGTCTTTCCCCTGTTACTATGGGTTGCCTCTTACCCTCATCCAAACACATGCATGTATAGGCAAAATGGTGACTCTAAATAGGCTATCTGTCTGTTTATGTATCTATGTAGCCTTGCGACTGACTGACCACTTACAGCCCATAGTTGCTGGAATAGGCTCCTAATGGAAGAACATACATGAATGACCAACTCACCATCCCGAGACATGTATCTATAAGTGAAGAGGTGAATCTAAAATGCTAGTACCTAGTGAATGAATGTGTGAAAGTGTCTGTCAGTGGAAGTCCTGTGGCTAACTGCCCATTGTCCTAAGATCCATAGATCATGGAAGCCCCAGTCACAATATTAAGCATAACAAACTAAATGAATGAACTTAATTTACATGCTTTACTCATCACTACAACACTCTACACATTTACACATACAAACACAGGCCTGCACTCCAATGTAAGGCGAGGTGACACGTCCATTCACCAAAACACACACCCTTTTGTTTTAGTTAACCAAGGCCCAACCAGCATCAAGTGTTTTGTTAACAACAACATGTTTCCGTATTGTCTCAGGATGTTGCCATTTTTAGAAAGCGCAGTCGCAGGCAATACAATCAGAGGAGGCTTCAAAGTCGCTCTGTAGGTCAGACATGAAGGAGAGCTGCGCATGTGCATGCTGCCACATGCACACAGTATAGACAGACTATATATACTACACTACTATACTGTACTACAATATACTACACTACTAACACTAGAGCTATTAGTAAGTTTGAGTTACATCACCTTAAGGAACACATTGCTTCTTCTACAGCACACACTAAGTAAAGTGTCATGAAGTTTAACATAAAAATATTCAGTATGTTATATTTGTTGATTTTAGTAGATTGGCCATTTACCAATAAATAAAAAATATTTTGACAATATTACTACATAATAATATAATATGCTGTATATATTGACAGAGCTAGGAATAAAACATTCTTGCACTGCACAGACGGAAATTGTATTTTGAGAATCGTGAATAAAAATTAAATGTAAAGCGGTGACTCATTTGCATCCTCTGTACTTGAGACCGCTAACAAACAATATAGGTTAGACAGCATTTCCCTTTTCATTTGAGGTTTATGTTAGATATTTGCCAACAATATGGTAAGTAACAACTAAACCTCTATCATCTAGGTAAAAAATACTTTTAAAATGTGGTTAATAATGCACTTTTAAATGTACATTTACATTGACATTTGGACCCTGAATTTACTATTTACTTACTTGATTTGGATGGGACCATGTATATTTATAAATTTACAATTTGTATGAGGTCATACATTTTGAGCCTCTAACTTGCACATACTTTGCCCAAATGAAACATCTAATAACCCCCTGCCCCTGAACATGTTTGATCAATATGATGCCAGTTACCTCAATACCCCCTAATAGCAGGGTTGGGCAATTATTATTTTTTAGATTTAAAAATGTCAGAACAACAGTTTTTTGTGGTAGGGCAATTCAAGTTTATTGCCCTGACAATGACCTGGCAAACTAATGCATTTTCTGTTTGTTGCCATCAGTAACATGTGTTAACATAACAAATGTTAATTGTGCCTTTAGAATTCCTCAAAATGATATATTATACAATTTAAGTACATTATAAGTCTGCCTTATAGGCTTAAAGAAAATGCAGTTTTTAGGGATGTTTTCCAATTATGTCATTCTTACATCAGAAAAATCTAAAAAGTCAATTAGACCCTTCCCATATTTGTAATGGTTTATATCATAACCCTTAGATATCGCACAATGTCTGACTTAGGTGGCCGTTGGTGCCATGGGGTTGTTTTGTCGATATACACATTGCTGTCTGTGTACCCTAACTATCTTACTATCTAATCTAGTGACAAAATCTCTTGACCATCTTGTGAGGTCAGAATGAATGAAGACATGCCATTTGGCCGTTTTTACAAAACATTGAGCTATTCATTATCTAATTAAGATCTTTTTCCACCTCCATGACACCTCTGTGCTGGGACACAACCTGTCTGTAACCTGTTGCATCCATTCACAGACCACCTCACTATGTTTCTCATTAGGAACTGGACCAAACGAGTTGCACTCTGCTGCCTAAACAAACGCACAAAGCAACTATAAAATGGAGGCCAACATGGACATTCAGGAGACAAGAAGAAGTGACGAGCACTCAGGAACCAAAACAAGTAACCGCCAACAGACATGGAAGCAACCAAGGCCTGCAGAATCTTCCTGACAGGTAAGAAATGCATCAAATTCAATTATATTGTTTGATATGCACATCTTATGGCCTCTAAATTAGAGATACAAAGTTACAATGCAACTAGCTCTGATCTAGATTATAGACGGCTAAATCCAACGGTAATTTCAACTTACTTTTTTATGTTACTTTTTGAAATTATTATTGCATTCTACTCACCTGAAAATAATGCTCTAATGCAAATATATGCATGACGATTTTGTTTTAACAACTGGAAGTGCAAGTTAATGTAACATCATCACAGTCCCTGGCATTGATTAATACAGTATAGGCAAGTTTAAAATGTCATCCATCTTGATCATAGTCCAGTATTTTGTAAAGGTCCATGGGTCTACATACTGTAGGTACTGTCAGCACACTCTGAGAATGGAGATGCAGAATGGAGCAGAAATAACCCTCTGCTGCTGCTCATGGAGCCAGTGACAAAATAGTTTCAACCACAGCTCTTGTTCTTTTAAACACATTTAAATACACATTCAAACATATTTCAGAACCTACAAACTGAAAATGTGCAAACAACAGTCTACTGTAGATAATGAAATGCCTAAAGACTGTATTGTAAGTGCTGATAGCTAATAGTGTAGTGTCTGTAAATACCTTGTGTCCTGTCCCACAGTAGTGTACATGGTGGCTGTGTGCAAAGCTGTCCCCATCGGTGACCTGCTGGACCGAGCCTCTCAGCGATCCGACAAACTGCACTCCCTCAGCACGCTGCTCGCACTGGAGCTGGTCAGTGTCTGCATCTATCACCCAACTGTAGAGACACACAAGTACTTCATTTGTAATGCTAATGTAAAGCCATTGTTTCTTGTAACATTTTAAATCTTCTACTTTCTTCAGGACACTCATTTTCCTCACATTGGCCGCGCAGTCATGCCCCGTCCTTCCAGCTGCCACACAGCCTCTCTGCAGATTCCCACTGACAAAGACCAGGCTCTACAAGTCTCAGTAAGTTTTACTCTCTATTTGCATTTTCCTTTGATATTAATGTGATTCAGCATTCTACAAACCATCAGATATAATGGTTTTGCTGCTGCATGTTGTAATGTTTTGGTTTTAACAAGCAACATGTTTCTGGATGCATAGTTCCACTTCCATTTCACGTTTTGGCAACATCATTTGTCATGTGACTTCACCTCCAGTGGTCATGTGACCTCATTCCTCAAACTTGAGGTAGCATGCATCCTTAAGAACAGCACAATGATGGGGGAGATGGCTTCAGGCTTGTTTAGATGTGGTCAAAGCGTCTTTTTTAAGCTTTTCCAATACAGGACCCACATATTTACTGTAAAACCCAAGCAGGAATCTGGAGGGGCAGATGCTGGTAGAAAGAAATCATCCCAGCATCCATTTTGATTTGTAACATTTGTATGTACTTTATCTAGTCAACATTTAGCATTTGGCAAAATGTATGAACTTTAAATCCTCAGTCAGTTGTGCATGGGTGTACGCATGCGGAAAATATGTGTTATATATTATAACTTATAGAGTAATTCCTGATACAAGGACATAGTTATGTTGAAACAAGAACAGCATGCATACAAGCACTTGGGTACGTGGGTATATGCATGCCAGCATTGCATGTTATATTATAACCTTTAGAATAATACCCGATATAAAGCCAATCACGTTATGTTAAATAATCATAACATGCATACACATGTGTATGTGTATATACATGTATTGTATATATATTATACTCTAAAGAGCTTGATACAAGGTCAAAGTTACATTAAATTATCAACACAACAGCGTATAATGAGTTATGTATAATTTACTGTATGTTTTGCAAAAACATTTGCAAGACGGGTTCGGAACATAAAAGTTGTACTTCACCCGACTCCCTCGGAGCAATGTATTTGATGTATGTCAAATTCTTCATTTGATTGGCCAAATAAATAATAAAAATGAAATGAAATTGGAGGCCATTGGTCTGTGCTTGGTAAAGTCAAATACCTAAGTAGCTATAGGAACCCTCCTCTGCAAATAAACTACTTTTACATTATATGTTTTTTATAATTTTTAGAATTCTGAAGCTTTGTGTTGACATTTACATTTCAAACCACTAACTGTATGTAGGTTACTCTAACATCTTACCTGTATAATTTTTAGGAGCACAACCTGATGTCCCTGGTGCGCTCCCTGCTCCAGGCCTGGGCAGACCCTCTGATGATCCTGTCTGCTAATGCTAACACACTGCAACACCCACAACAGAGCAGCATCGCCAGCAAGATCCAAGAACTGCAAGAGAACTCCAAGAGCCTGGGAGATGGCCTGGATATTCTGTCAGGCAAGGTAAGGACACCAAACTCAAGCCGAACTACATTCATCTGTAGTATCAGAAGATTGAATAGTACTTTTGTCTTGTCTTCATCAGATGGGTCCTGCTGCTCAGGTGATCTCCTTGTTGCCTTATGGAGGGGGCTCAGACCTCGGCCAGGACAGGCTCTCCAAACTCATCAACTTCCAGTTCCTCTTGTCCTGTTTCCGCAGAGATTCACACAAGATTGACAGCTTTCTCAAAGTCTTGCGTTGCCGGGCGGCCAAGATGCAGCCCGAGATGTGTTGAAGAGTACCGCTCTGCAAAGCTTCTATTGCCTGCCAGTCATAGAATAGTGTTTACTTCATCTATCAAGCATTTTTCCTGATGATTAAGACGAGTATTAACAATATTATTATATTGATATTATTATTTGATTTAGATTACAATTATTAATGCCTGTGTACAGTAGACACTGTATTGGAAGCTTGAAATTTTTAAAGCCAATTTTTCAAACGCTTGAAATCTTAGATTAAGGGTGAGCTTCCTTGAAATTTTCTTCTTAAAAGTTCAATCTTACGATAGATCCCTAAGCTAAATATGCTTGAATGGTGAAACAGCAACATTTGCACTTTACTTCTTTTTGTGTACTTAAGTATAATTTACTTTAAATAAAATCCAATAAAAATGTCTTGCATAATAATATTGTCCGACATTTACTGTAAACCAGCTCAACACAGAAGTCAACACAACGGTTTACTGCTTAATAAAAATAATCTATATTTTTACGGATGAACCAACAATCTTTATTAATCCCAAGAGAAATTCAGGGTGTGGAAAAAGAGTTATACAAAAGTGAATTTACATAAAATAAAAGCGTTTTTAGACATGGTTTATGAACTTCTACTGTTTTAATGGATGTATGAAGCAGCTGACCACAATGAATTTCCTTTGGGATTAATAAAGTCTACTCTTCACTGTGAATGCCTCCTTCAGCCGTAGTGATGAAAACCATTCTTATTTCCCGAAGTTCATTGGCTTGTTCAACAAGTCAACACACATACATATAATGCTGTATTCATAACTGTATTTTAACTGACACCAAGCAAGAAAAGCTTTGTGCTTACCATGGGATCTGTATGATCTTATTCACTGCTCCCTTTCACCACAGCATCATCCGCCTGCATCTGACCTTACCCTCTGCATCTGACCTTACCCTCTGCATCTGACCCTACCCTCTGCATCTAACCCTACCCTCTGCATCTCCAGGTCTAACTTTTGCAACATTTATAAATCTCCTCTTTGGTCTTTCTCTTGCCTGGCTTTTGTATTGCTAGTAGAGATATCACGTCCATGACCGAATTGGATCTTTTGAACGGCTTAACTTGAAACTCTATTTGAAAGGGTAAACGACATGATGACATTTATATGATACATAATCTAATTTAAGGTTTTGGCCACTTGTAATTTTTAGAGTTTAGTTCACTGGTACAACGAGGCTCAGTTAGGCTGGCAACTTAAAATACAAAATAAAAACATAAAAATGAGGCAGGCTTCAGTTCATTGAAACGAACAGATTTCAAAGTGCTCAAAATCCCATTACTAATTGCTAGACCACTATATCCCCGATATACATGTTGTGCAGCCTGGCTTACTGTTTTATGGGAATGAGCGTCTTTTATCTCTTGGGGTTAATTGACATGCAAAATAATTTTCAATAGCCTATATCAGACAAAATATGTTTTTTTATTCTTGATGTCAATGGTGCCCAATAATGCGACACCCGACCCTCAATCTCTCCTGTGCGCCCATGGAGTGAGTGTTCTTCCTCAGCGTCGGGAGCAGCAGACCGAGCATAAGCGGCTGACTCTGTGTTCCTAATGGACGACCGTCTGCAAGGAAAACCGACACCTGTCTGCCACGTTGAGCGGCTCATATCTTGTCTTCTAGGGCCGTTTATACGTGGCATGAAAAACAAAAAGAACTTACAGACGAAGCCATCTCCACAGAAAGCACGCGACATGAGCTTTGAAGTGAGTCTCCAGCAGCTCAACGACCTGTTAACAGACGAGAGCGGGTTATACAGCTGGCCTACCAAACATTACCATGAAGTCTACCCGAGGATTTACGTGGGCAACGCGTAAGTATTTATTTTTAATACTTCAAAAAACACTCTTATTCACACCTTCACTTTTATTTGCGGCGATTTTCTCTCCATAAAGTCGTCTCCAGCATGTCATTACACGTCTCAAAAGGTGTCTGCCTGCAGTAAAATGTAAATTATCAAAGAAAAATGCCACTACCACTGATAAAAGACTGCGAAAATTAGCCTATCACGCGCCAATTTTCCACGCGCCACGCCATATTGTTATCAAACATCTGGCAGGTGCGCGTGGAACAATCTAGATGCGCCCAGATAGCCACTGTTTACCACACTATTAGCATAGGTCTACCGCTCACAAAAACTAAAATATTTATCTTATGACTCTAAAAAGCACTATATTTGAGACAATAAATGCCAATCATCTTGACCATTGTGATAGTTAATGATTATTCCATGAATTTATAAAGGCATATTTTGTATTGAAACATGGGAATCTACAGGATAATAATAATTGTATAGATCAACGTTGCATTTCCTATATATATATTTTAATAGACAGAAAAAAATGGATGTACATTGACCTTGTTTTGAGGTTTCAGCCCTGGTTCTATTTTTAGCTTTCCTAAAATGGGACGTGTCAAGTGGTGCAGCAGTCATGGACCTCACTGTGGAAGCATCCTTTCTACACACAACTGCACCAAAACAGCAACACATCCTCTCCAAAAGTATTTCTCTGTAGTTTACCCCAAAGAACATGGTACATTGCAGGAGTCCAAAAACAGCTTGAAAGCAGATTTATAGACAGTGAAAATGTGCAGATGAAACCATGGCAGTACGTGAGCAGAATATATATTTTAAGTAAACGTGGACGTCTGGAAATAGGGATCGTGGTTTCTAAATTTAGCACAGTCTGACACAGATTTGGGAGCAGCAGCATCACTCCCACATTTTAACTGCAGCATGACAGCTCTGTGCCATTTTAAGTATGTTGGGCTATGGAACCATGGGCTTTATTTTGTACATGACGAGTGACTTTGTTTACATGGGGGGATGCTATAACTATCGGGCGATCAGGGTAGGTTAGAATTAGCTTGCTGACTGATAAAATGCTCCCTATGGATTCAGACTGATCAGTTTGTCTAGACATAACAGTTGGAACTTCTTAATTAGTAAGTAGATAATAATAGTCAATTTGTAAGTGCCCTGAATATTTTGTTTTTATAAAGCATTAAGAAATATGCAGTTAACTGTTGATAATATATACTTCATTAACGCAGATGAGGTAGTAACTTAGAAATGATACATTAGTAACAGTATTTATAACTCGATGAAGTGATGCTTATTAATGATCACTTAACTGGTTACTAATGCTTAATGAATGCTTAATAGTGTGAAAATATATTTACCCATAAGCATTTTGAATTTCTATTCCTGTGCTGCAGGTTTGTGGCGACTAACGTGCTGCGTCTGAAGCGCCTGGGCATCACTCACATCCTGAACGCGGCCGAGGGAAACTCCTTCATGCACGTCAACACCAACGCCGAGTTCTACACCGACAGTGGCATCACGTACCACGGGATACCAGCCAACGACACGGACCACTTTGACATCAGCGTTTACTTCGAGGAGGCCGCAGACTTCATTGCAAAGGCACTGGCTTATAAGAACGGCAAAGGTGGGTAGAATATGCAGAAAATAATTGTCATAGAAATAACTGCTTGAAAATGTATTTAATAATCCATAAACAGGATGACAAAATGTAGTAAAGTGAGACGTTCTGAATTAGCATTTCCTTCTGCAGTTAATAACGGCCATCTATATAGGCTAATACTTTGTGAATAACGGCGGATACCAAAGTGCATCCCTATTTAACATGTATATTATACAAAGACACTATAAATTCCTATCAGGACTCTACTAGTCATCATAGTCTGGGAAGCAGTGTGTCTTTACACAGAAGCACATGGGGAAATCTAATCTAGGTCCCCCAAGAGAGCTTTCTATTTAAAGAGCAGAATGCAGTTAGCCTGAAACTCAAATTAATGGGATAAGCCAATATAATTATAGCAATTATGGACTGCTGCCTAGACAATTTAGATTGCTTTACTGCTCAGGAGTATAAGGTTATTGGGTTATTAAAGACATTAGCAATACAAATAGAGAGAAATGATGTATTAATGTATGTATTAGTTATGTAATATGATACATTTATTTCTTATCGAATTATATATGAACCATGACAAAACTTTATCCATTGTTTGATATGTTCTGCCACCATGCGCTACTCTGATATAATTTGTATAAAAAATCTACATTGTACATGTATACATTCTACAAAATGTATTCGCTGCAAATAAGGGGCCTAAAATGAACAGCTTCAAAAAGTCTAAATACTTCTTCTCACTCTACATAGGCAAGGTGTACGTCCACTGCAGGGAGGGCTACAGCCGCTCCCCCACTCTGGTCATCGCTTTCCTCATGCTCCGCCTCAACATGGACGTCCATACGGCTCTGGCCACGGTACGACAGAAGAGGGAGATCGGACCAAACGACGGCTTCCTGCGACAGCTCTGCCTCCTCAACCAGCGGCTGCCAGCGGAGGGGCACCTCTGGAACAAGTGAACATAAAAGAGAGATGGCACTGCACTTCGACAGCTTTAAGGGGAAACATGGAGGGAATGGTGCGAATCATGGCCAGAAGAACTGTAGAGGTGGACGGTGTAAATGACAATGTTTACAGAGTATTTGGTATATCTTCAGCTGTAGTTTGGAGGGTTTCCAAGTGAAGAAGTTGTTAACTAAATGGATCAAATTGACTATCTGACGCAAGTAGGTAATCTGTCATAATTATTAACTTAATTTAGTCCCTCCCCTTTGTAGTTTGTAGGCCACCACAGTTTTTTTACTGAACCTTTATTTAATAATCAAGCAGCACACTATTAATATATACAACAAGAATAATACTATTGACTTAGAAAATAATAAAACTGACAGAATAACGTTAGACACTGTAAACACTTCTAGCTGAAACATGAGATGAGACTGATAAAAAGTGCCCAGTTTTTAGTACTTATTGAAGGTCATTCCAGTGTTTTGCTGCAGCGTAATGGATAGTTCTCTATAGTTTTATTTCATTTTGGGAACAGTAGGCATTAATAAGGGGCTGAGTGTGTACTATAGAGAGTTGCAGAAGCTCGTAACAAACGAGATAGGGTATATACAGACCTATTAGACATTTATAAATAAACACATACCAATGGATTTTTCTTCGGTTTTGTGAGGATGACCAGTTTATAGTAGAATCATGGATGCATTATTAAAGGATAGTGCGTAGCAAGATGGCCGCCCTTGATTTCAATATATTTTGCTCAATCGTGCATGATGCCAAACAAAAAGCCCTTGAGCCCCGCCCTTGTGTACACAGACCACATGGTCCGTTCTGACCAATCAGTGCGTGCCCTTAAGATTTGGGGATTTTTAACAGAGAAAAGGTCCACAAAATCAGACAATTTTGGAAGTTGTAGGAGCCCTTACAGCGGAGCACCAGGCGTTTCTTTTTGCATTGCGGTCAATGGGAAAAATAAGGGGATTTTCTCACTGCAATACCATGGAGTGGCCACTATGCATATATATATATATATATATATATATATATATGCATCAAGGCAGAGGGGGCAGTGTCTTATCTTGATATTATAATAGATCCATGAGTAGATACAGACAACAGTGGTGTGTGCATAAAGAGGCATTCATTTGATCAATAGTAGTCAAGTTCTTTAGTGGTGAGACAGGCCACACCATCTGATTTGATGTTGCTGTAGAGGCCAGGGGAGGGACTAAAGTAAAACTCTTTATTTTATTTTAGGGAACCTCCAGACTACAGCTTTAATGTGTTTATTTTGCCAAACGAAGGCTGTTCTCAAGGAAAATTGCAAACTATCTTCTTACCATATTACCATCATTCACTTGAATATATATGCATATGTGTCTCAGTTAGGCTTATTAGTATTTAATGTTCTCAGTAAGGGTGTTGTGTCCATGAATGGCCCATTATTGCTAGAAAAAAATCTAGTGATGGGTGCTGGTCTAAAAGTGCCCTCCTAGTGTTTAGTCTTCAGAACTGCATTTTGACTTTCAAAACAAAATAATTATTTATAGATTAGTTAAACTCCCTCAAATTCTGAATTGATTTGATTTATTTACATATTGATAAGCCCTAAATTATTTATTTGACTTTTTGGTTTTAATATTTTTTTTCTTATTTCAAGCTAATAACTGTGGAAAAGGACATTGCACTTGAAATGGGAACATCTCATTGGTAGATAAATTAGTCCAGTCAGAAACTAGTCAAAACAACTTAAATCAAGATTAATATTCTGAAATCAAGTCATTTTTACTAATCTAGATTAGTTTTTTTGCAGTGCACTCATTTAGTAAGTGCAGTCATAGGCATTTTTATACAGCCCTTTGTCTTAGCCTCTGTCCTGCCAACACTGCCAAACTGTGACTATATTACATGTATATATATATTGTATTTAATCAGGGTACTATATGGGTATTATATTGTTAAATTCCAGTGTCTGTAAACTGTGGCAGGCTTTGAAGTCTAACCAGCCTAAACTCAGTATACCGGTTACCTAATCTGTTTTAAAAGACTTATTCATTCAGTTTATTTCAAGCACACATGAGGCAGTAGTGCCTCATAGGACTGGTTGTAAATGGAGGTTGGCGGTTCGAATCCCACTCCAACCTATGCATACTGCTGTTTGTATCCTGGGGCAAGACGCTTCACCCACATTGCCTATGTATGAATTCAAAATGTGACTGGTGCATTTGGTGGTGGTTGGAGGCTGTTGGAGCATAATGGCTCTGTGAGTCTGCCCAGAGTAGTTTACCACTACCAGTGTGTGTCTGTGGTGTGAATGAATAATGGACTCAAACATGTAAGCTCTTTGAGAAAGAAATTGTGCTTTAAACTGCCCTGAAATTATTACTGGCCCATGCTTAAATATACTCAACTAAATGGGTGGGACCAGGCTACTTTCTGGATCTAAAAACGTATTAGGTGACCCTTTATTTATAATATTGTGACTGTAGTGTAGTGATATTAGTGTAGTCTTTTGTCACATAGAATATAGAAACAATAGAAAACTGCTGCTTTCTTAAATGTCAGATATCAGGGCTTATTTTGATAAATAATCTTATGGCTAATTGTATCTCATGTACTTTTGAGTGTACATATTTTTCACACGTTTACATTTGTACTACAGTAGATTTGTGTAGTTTTATCCAGCTGCATGATTTGTATTGTGAACCAAAGTACTGTTGATATCCTGTACATTGTTGTATATTCACTATGTGCATTACTCTGTGGTCTTGTGTAGTATATTGTGTATTTACATGTATATCATCAGGCTTCAGATTATGACATGGCTTCAGTGAAGTGCTCTTTATCTAATGACACAGTGACTGTCAATTATTTTTAATACATTAATAAACTAAAACCAAAAATGATGATGTTTTTATTTTAAGATTTCAATGGTGTTTTTTTAGATGTAACCTGCAGTGAGGTTTTGATTGGTCAACTAAAGCTAAACCAGGACTAATGCAGGTCTAAACTAAAGCTAAACCAGGACTAATGCAGGTCTAAACTAAAGCTAAACCAGGACTAATGCAGGTCTAAACTAAATCTAAACTAGGACTAATGCAGGTCTAAACTAAAGCTAAACCAGGACTAATGCAGGTCTAAATTAAATTTAAAGCAGGACTAATGCAGGTCTAAACCATTTCTGAAATGCACACTTATGACCACTGGAGGTTGCTGTTTTCCCAGATATTCTCGCTAGCCTATAATATAATGTGATTTCCCCTGTTCTCCACTAGAGGGCAGCTCTGCACCATCATGTCAGTGTGTGTGAGTGCATACGTCCCGTCGTACTGTTCCGTACTGACGCAGGGTTGATCCCAGTAAGTGTCTACCATGACTGATCTAACTCTGTTGCATAAGGCGGTCAGTATGAATGAACCTCCGAGGGTGGGGCGACATCCAGGCAGTGTTTTCAGGCACACGCTAACTGAACTTCAACAACATAATTTGGAATTCAACAAATAAAATAATTTTTAAAAAGATTCAAATTGTTTATCTGACCCTGTTCTATGATGTAAAGTAGGGTGTCTGTAGTCTGTAGAGTCCAGGGGAGGGACTAACATACACTCGACTACTATTGGTCAAAGTGGTAACCCACAAACTCTCTGATTTGATGTTGACTAGAAACTATAAACCACAAATATTTGCCTGTACAGAGATTAGGTTTACCATGAAAAATGTTGGCTTAAATGTAAGGAACACAATGTATTTGTATTTGTATATATACATATATTTCTGACAGACTAAAATGACCCAGACTGTTAGGTTGACTCATAATGTCATTTTAGAATCTCAACTTAATAAAATCACTCTTTACCAACATTAGGTATAATCCAAGAAAACACAGTCCATAGTCAGTCCAGGTAGTGTAGAGGAAGAGTGTTATGATTAAACTCCACTGACATATTTTTAGACCCTAGCTTGAAGCACTTTTTTAGCTGAGGGGAAAAATCTGTAATGGATGTCCCTCCCTGTCATTCTGAGTGAGCACACATCCACAGTGTAGATGTAGATGCCAGCATGTGCCCGGACCAGCTGTGCCCTTGTGTGTGTTTTTGGGAGGAAAGTAGGGCGGGGGCCTGACTTTAGATGGCCTCTGATTGGTGGAGAGAAAAGCTGCTCATTGTTACATCATCTCCTCCACAACAAAACCTAAAACAAATCTGACAACAGCTGGAACATGAGTCCTGGGCCCTCAATAATGTAGTAGTCCTTGTCCAAATTTAGAACAGGGCGCAGATGAACAGAATTACTGCGTGTGCGAGAAAAGCTGTCAGAATAGGAACAATGCACTTTGTTTTATTTAAGTATAGTGTTTACAACTAAGTGGCTAGTAGTGTTATATGGAATGGATATTAATGCTGGGAAAACTGCCCTTCATTCACACCCGAGTATACACGGAGACAGTCTATAGCAGTCACCAAGATTTAATACAGCCCTTAGCGTAAAAAATAAAATGCATTACATTGCATTGACAAAGGTCAGTCAGCTACATGTATGCAGTTCATGAGTGGTCAATAAACACTAGTAATTGGTTCTTTCTTCCTTCACATATGAAAAGTTATAAAAATAGGTGTGGGCAGTTTACCCAAGTCACCGTTTCTGTGAAATTGCAGGCTATAGACCTTTTCAAAGTTTGTAAACAGAATGTTCTAAATTCTGGAATGTAGACAACTGGAGGACATTTGCCTGGAGGCAGAACTGTTGATGACCACAATAGTTTTTATTTATTCTATCCCTACGCACAAATCCCAAACATTCCATTGACCCTTGTGTGTGAAGACTACCTAAAGAGGGCAGTGGTCTAGGGAAAGCTCTGCAGTGCAGTCTTGACAGATGACGACTGGAGCTGCTGCGTCTCTCTCACCTCCATCTCTTCCACCTGTGTTCATTTATACAAGACAATTATCTGTTAAGAGACAAATGCATTAGAATACTCTATCTTACAATTACATGGATGTTATGATTAGTCAGGTGCTATACGAGATAGTGCCATTGTTTTAAAACGTAGGCCTCTTCCTGCAGCATGAGAGAAGACATCAACCAAAGGTAACAGCTATGATCAATACTGTGAAACAAGACCAATTTCTAGAGCCTGGACTGGAAAATCATGTCAAAGAGTTCAAGAAGTCAAAACATATAAACATGGCACACAATCAGTAATAGTATTGTGGATTCACCAAGAGAAAACAGTGGAGTAACACATAAATACATATTTAACATTACAGTCAGTTACTCTTGCATTATATTCTTATGGGGCTATAGCTAATACATGTATAAGGCACATTTTTGTCTGCACTGCATGCACCACATACATGACCCAGCACTGCTTACCAGAGCTCCCTGGTCCATGGTACAACTCGTAGCCCCTTTATTGGGGATAGGGTGAGGAAACTAGCTTGTGTTTGTGTTACTTACCATATATGTAACAGGTGCGTCAGGTGCAGAATTGCAGTTGAATAAAGACAGGTGAGACAACCTCATATCAAATATTTTTATAATGTTGAAAATGAATGTCACATAGCCACAAACACAAACAGCTTTGAGCCAAGATGCCCATTCTTCTGATTGTGCCATGAATGATTTGTCACAGAGAGAAAAAAAAAAAAAACAGACATACATACATCAACCGTGCCCATTAGAAACCAAGCCCACGACCAGCATTTAATCAAAGTCAACTCAACCGACGCACACACAACTCAGCTTTACATTCAACACTGTGCTGCGCCAAAAAAACATGGCCCATTCAAAACAGGAAGTGGCTTTACTGCCTATACAGGGCCTCGCGTGACATCTTTCTTCCATCCCATTGTCTCATTAGGGCCGGCTTGTGCGCTACTGCAAAAAGTCACAGTGGAGGGAAGAGGGGATGTAGTTTCCTTGGCAACACTTCCTCAAATGACTCAAGTTCTCTTTTGGAAGCCCCAATTGTGATTATTTTTTTCAATATTTTAAAGCCAATCTATTTTTTATTTTTATTTTTTTTTTTCATTTTTTTCATTTTTCTCATGTTTGCAGCTGAACACAGAGTAGTATTTTACAGTTGCTTGCTGGCGATTTAGATTTCATGCTAGCCTATCTCTATAGACATGAATTAAGTGCAGTCAGTATTGACAGTTGACAGCCATAAGTTTGTTACAATGACTCTCGGATAGACACTCATGCACCAAATTTATCATCCAAGTGTTGTCTGTCCTTTAACATGGTACCAAATGTTCAAATAAGTAGCGCTTAGGTTCACCTTGTGATTCACTACTTTCGGCTTCTTGCTTGAGACGGATCACTTCTACTTGACTCTGGCACAAAACAGTTTAATGAGGTATGAACAGTTGTACTTATATATTTTTTTGTATTGTGTGGTGTTTTCCATCAATATTATTGTCACAACATTAAGATATATTGAGCAAGTTTATACATTGCGAGATGAGATTAACATTTTAGTCACAGAGTAGAAGAAGGCCGAGAGTGTGTCGGCCCGTATTAGGAGAAAGAGTTTATACTCAGCTTAGCAAGTGATACAGCTCAAGCAACTGTGAAAGAGGGGTGTGATTTGTCCACGTTCAGTTCAGCAAAGTTCAATATACAATATAATGTGGATTATTTCATTTAGTTTAGCTGGTCATTCCAGTTTTCTCATCCTCATTCTACTGTACACAAAGTCAAATCTGTTTTCGGTGCTTAGAGATTTTAATGAACTAGCACCTTGTATCAAATTAATTAAGAAATGCTCTGTTTTCTTTCCTGAGAGGTTTTGACACATCTCTACTTCCTATATGATGTACTTTTAACAGCTCACAATGTCAGTCTATGGTCTTTCCCCTATGTACTAACATTTGCCGATTCACCCTGACCATTCAATTGTCTTTGCAGTGCAATGAGACCCGGCCTAATAATCTCCACTTAAGCTACTGTTTGTTGCATTGTTTGTCTTTTGCAATGTCCTTCTTCTTTAAAGGGTTCTTATTACTGCTCAACTTGCTTTGTATTGTCCCATGGTTTACTGTCATTATTGCTCACACTGCAAACACTGATGAGCAAAGAGGTGCATGATCCCATCTCCACCTCAGCTCCTTCAGTTGTAGCATTTACTTTGCCTGTTTTCACTGCAAACTCAATTGACCAGGGTGGTGCTTGACTGGCATGAATTGGTCTTTGAATGAGCTGAACGGAGAGTAGACGTAACCCTACCCCCTCGATGGGCAATTGTACTAGTCACCACTGCACCAATGATGATCTAAAAGTGCAAATACAGCCATTTTCTCACAGTAAATCATCAACACAGATAGACAGACATTCACTTACCAAGAAACTCAGATGCAAATTTAGATCGACATAAAGTACTAATCATACAAAAAGAGATTCTTTTTACACTTGTCGTGCTTAAACATCACAAAGTCTTCAGTCCTTTTTCACACATTTTGTTTTAGAAACATCAAAAAACAAACTCCTCACTAGCAGTCTGTCATACAGACGGAATTTTAATCCCATCTGCCAACTCATCGGCAACAGGAATAAGCAGAACGACAAACAACTTGGTTTCACAAAGAAAGCAATATCAACATTGAAACACAACGTGAGTGCAGGAGTTCGCTTTGTGTCTTTGATCGTACAATTTGCGTATTTTACATTCCACGTATGGATAGACTCGTGCAGGGATTGTCATCTTTCTCCACCAAAGAGTGCTTCATGTGAGGGTGTATGGGAATGGTATACACTAAGAAGGGAACTGCTATAGCAAAAATGGCAAGAACGGACCTGGCAAGGAAGTAGACTAGGAAGGTTGGAAGGGAAGGAAATATGGTAAGGACTGTTCAGAAGATGAGTTCCCTGGGAAAACGTTTGTATGAGGAGTTAACTGCTCAGTGTAGTTTGAGTTCTGTGCCATGGCTGCAGCGACTTCACATTTGGGTTTTATTGTAAACGTTGACATTGGAAAGCTACCCCTAAGAGACAAAGTGTATGGAAGGTGAAGTAAGGATGGAAACTTCAACAGTGTCTTCAAGAAAACCTGAAATCTTAACATGAAAATGACCAGAACTTTATACAGTTAAAGGTGTAGTGACAAACCAGAGATGATGAATATATTATCGCTATGAAGACAAGGAGTACGCTATTTCCAGTCACTACTATGTGAACATTGAATTGTATGGTAAAGGATGGTGTCGACTTTTGGTCTGTCTTTCTGCTGGTGCTGCTAATCATGGCTGAAGGCAGTGCGCTCTGTGCTGCTGGTGTGGGTTTATCTTTAAAATGAACATTTGGCTGAAGAAGGAGACAGACTGAGCGTGTGCTGCCAGCTCAAACCGTTTTACATGGAACATTCAAAAGGTCAGCATAACTTATGCTAACTAACAATAGCTACATTTGCACACAATTGCTGCTAAACTACTGTATAATATAATTTAGGACCATTCCCAAACATAGCTAATATAGCCAATTAGCTAATCCAGATTGTATTTTGACCTGACGTGTTGCTTCTAGAATGTTCCACGTAGCACCTGTTGATTAGTTTTGTGTTACTGTGCAGTATAAATGCTGCTAATGACAGCTAACTCTAGAGAATAATGGTTGTAAGGCAAACAAACATCATAAAGCTCAATGACATCATGACATTAATGACCCGTGGTTCTATGAGAGAGGTCAGATCTGGTTTGAGCTGGCAGGATTCAGCTGATGAGGTGTAATGCCACATATAGAACTATTTGCTGTATATATTAGGAGAATAAATATATGCTTCTTTATCCTGTATAATACAGTATCTGTAGTGAACTAGAGACCTCTGGGAGGCACATTACTAAGCCAGCAGTTCCCTGAGCCATGACCTGTGCAGCATGACTCTCATTCACAGTGATAAAGTACAGTTGAGACAGGAGTCTTCTGCACCGCTTCATCATCCTATTGCGGAGTACTGCTGTGTATGTGTGTATCCCTGTGTTCAAACACCTTGCAAAAGAAACCATAACACTGAGAGTAGTCACAGTCTAGTCCAGAGGAGAGTGGTGTGCTCTTAGAGCCAGAGTTAAGACTGCGCATACAGGCCGGGTCAGGGAAGAGGTGGGAGGGAGGGGCTCTAAGAATACAGACATTGTGGTTTTAGTGCAACAGAAAAACCTGATCATTTCTTGTAGTGGATGGTATATCGGGATATGGTTGGTGGAGTTCAATTACCAGTGTCGAATAGTAAATCTGTAAATCTGTGAGATAGAAAGGCGCTAGGAGCGTCTGTTCATTGTCTTCATGTCCATTTTTGCTTCATCTTTGAAGGACGGAAACAGAGTGTTTTAAATCCTTGTCTTTCTCTCTCTCAGGATGAAGCTATATCTGGGTGAATACTTCCTCACAGTCACCACAACAGTTCGTTGACCTAATTCGTTCAGGCCAAAATGGCTTCCACTGGAGTCCCAGCTTCCAGCTGTAGCATGTCCTGTTCAATGGATACAATGTTATGTCGCTACTTGCCCCTGGCCTTGTCTTTAGTTTCCCACATAATGAGAAGAGAGTGTAGTTGGTCCCATGTGGTCGTTGTGTAGGGTCTGGACTGAGGGCTGGTCCATGCCTCCTGAGAGGAGCTCTAAGAGGGGCATGCTGCTGCTCTACATGCACTGTATGCATCTGTGCGTGAGTTTGGAGCTTACATGCACTGCACTGACATGGACAGGTGAGGTAGACTGTAGCTTTAGGTGGGACAGGGGATCCTGCCAAAACACCACTCACACCTCCACCATCAATCCAGACTAAGCCAATCAGAAAACAACGGGAAGTTAGGAGGCGGGACTAACGAAAGGTGGAGTTTATGGGGAGAACGACTGAGGTATACATCCAAACAAATGGAAACAAAAGGAGATACATGAGTGTGAGGTAATCAGACAGAGGTATGTGAGGTATTCTAGCGGGGTCTAAGATCATATTGCACCTGTGGTCTGTTGAATAATGTCTCTTCAAAGAGTGAGTGAACGTGTATTGTTCCACTGCTGGAAACACCTTCTATAGTTTCATAATAGTTTATCTTGCAGATTGCTGAGCTACACATTGCATGCTAACTGTTCAGCATCAGTAAACAACAAAGCTTATCATGAAATCTGTTGTCCTGTAACTTTACAGTCATATGCTGAAGAAAGTGTGAAGGCTCTATACAAAGTTTCTGCCTTTTAGATGATGGTGCCCATATGATAAAGTGAGATAGTAGACACAGTGAGGTTGTGTACATGTGATGGACAGAGACAGGTCCGACATGAGGAGGTAGGACTGCACACACACTGTACATGCAGTTGTGTCTGGAGATGAGAGGCTCCTAGAGATAGACATGCTGTAGTTTTCAGTGAGAGGTGCTGGGTGTTGGACGTAGGCCAACCTCGTGTTTGCATTAGTAAGGACAAGGACACAGCTCGTGTCCACACTGTGGTTTGCATATCCAAAACAACATGGCAGTGTGAATGGACCGGACATCTTTGATACTACTGTGTTGTACCTCTCCTCTGAGCATGATGGTGGGTATGCGTGGGATGTTTTGAAAGGCCTGTTGATATAGTTAGACTTCCTGGTCCTCAAAGACCTCGAGGAAGAGCGGTGGAAACAGTTCATTGGGACACTCCACCTTCATGTGGAGGAAGCGACTGGCGTGGCACGCTCCGATCATGCGCAGGTCCGTTACCTTCATCAGCAGTTTGGGCCAGAAGTGAGGAATGTTGTGCTTTCTGTAGTTGATGTAGTGCTCGAATGCCAGCAGGAAGGCCTCCTGGCACTGCTCTATCTTCTCCACACTGGTCAGCGCCGAGCGATCTAAACACACACACACAAAAGGGTTAATCACAATTCTCTTTAAAGTTATCACATATAATGTTTGTCATCTAGTTTGTAATAATTACAGTTGTTTTAGATAATCCAACATGGCTGCCTTTGTATGTCTGACTCACAACATTCCAAATGTATGGAATAAAAATGTATACAACACGGGGAGATTATTTGAACATGTGGACTGCTGAAGGGTTTCAAGGTTTCAAGTTTATTTGTCATATGCACATTCAACACAGGGTCAAAAAATGCAATGAAATGCTTTGGATCGGAAGAACCGTTAGACTCGCTAAGATAAACATGAAGTACTAATAACATGCAATAATATTACATGGTAAGAAAAAAGTGTGCAAAAAAGAAAAAAGTGTAAATAAAATAAAAAGAGTGAGTCGGCTCGGAGCTCCGATCAGAGCAACCGTTATTCGGCGCATCCTGATCACTGTGGTTAGCACTCTTGCCTCACTGTAAGAGGGTCCCGGGTTTGAATCCTGGATCGAACAATCTTGTATGTATCATGTACATGTATAATGACAGTAAAGGCACTTTGCATTACTTTCCTTTATAACAAGATGAGCTAAGATCAAAATAAGATGATTTACAATTGTCATAGATGGAAAAATGGACAAGGTCTGCACAACAGGGGTCATGTGTGTCTGAAGCGTAGAGCAAGTAGTGTTCATTCATGTGTTAATACTCTCTTCCAACTGGGAATGTGCTGACACTACCTATCTCATTTCACCATTACTGCACCCTGCACAACAATACTTTTCAAATCCATGTAGCAAAATCATTGTTTCAATGTTTAGACTATCTTGTAAATGCTAACTAAAACTGTTCAAACTAATCATAGATGGAGAAATGGAACTTACTGATTTAACAGCTAATTGTATGAAAGGAATCAATATCCTTGGCAAGGAAAGGAACCTAATTAGCCATGGGGATACATTTCAATAATTATCGAACAGAGGTCTAAGGTCTGTGAGAGGTCTAAACATGATGAGACTACTATGTTCTTAACAAACATGCACCAGGCTACACCTACTACATGAGACCAAAAATAGCACATCTCCTGTTCATCTGTTCATCTGTCCAAACATGCAGCCTGTCAATATTGCACCTAATCACTTAATCCACGTCCTTTTCATTTATTGGCAGCATAAACCACAGAGAGGTCTGTTTGTGTAAACAAATGTATGCACTGGCAAAGTATTATGACATCATGTTATTGTTTAGAAAACACGCAGATATTATACACAGTGGATATGTAATATTGATCAAGTGTGATTGTGATTGTGGAATTGCTCCTTGCTCCTCAGAGCTCGGTGAGGAATGTCCTGAGCTCCCTATGCTAAAGGAGCCATTTGAAGGAAGCCTTAAGACTCCTCCCTTATCGCCTTCCTTATCGCCTTCCTAACTGCACAGATGACTTCGGATGGCTCTTGTCATAGCTGACGAGGAGGAGCATATTGGGAAAAAAATTATATTGGGAAAATAATCTTAATGGCAATGCAGCTGTATTTGTATTTGAGCATGTTTTTGTTGTAGGCTGCGAAAGTAAACAAATGTAAAGAATATCAACAAGGCAAGAATCAATTTTGTATCATTAGGTACGGTACTGTCATCTAATAATCAGATGTTATGTATTAAGGATGGTAGCAGTAGTTTTGCTCTATAGCCCCTACAAAAACTACTTTTATATTACATTCATGCAAGCAATATTTTAAACTTCTACACACAGAATTTCAATATATATCTCAATATATTTAGTCCCCGAGTAAAATTTTTGATTGGCCACTGTTTTGCTCAGTTGGCAGAGTGTGCGTTCCTATCGTAGTTTGAATCCGGCTCATTTTTGTCTTTTGCACAAGATCAGGAATATATTAAAACTAAGATTCAAGGACAACTGTAACAGTTATGTAATGTATTAACATAGTTTTGGATTTTTGGAAAACCTTGAGATATATGTATTTTTTAAACCTAATGTACCTAAATATAAAAGATAAATATATTTCTAACCTGAGCTCATGAGTAGTACGGCCTGCATCAGCGCCACCTCCGAGTCGTCCAGGTTAAACTGGGCCAGGCTTTTCCCTAAATCAAAGATGGCGTCCGACACCACACCCAGCCCTCCGTTCTTCAGCTGCTCCCTCTTCACGGCCATCTCTCCGTTCAATGTTAGGGTCTCGCTCTCCGGGTCGTATCGTACAGCGGCTCGGAGGGACATGATCTCCATACAGCAGCCTTTCAAGAGGATGATCTGGTCCTCACAGGGCAACTGCAACACACCAGGAACATAGAGAACATGTCAAAAACACAAGCACATGCAAATTCAGGTCTCTACAATCGCTTGATCCTACCAACCAAGCATAACCAAAACTAGGCCTGTGCTGTCGTCCCCGACAGCAAGGTGTATATCGGCGAAAACGGCCCCGTACATCTGCCCCGTACGTCTGCCCCGTACGTCTGCCCCGTACGTCTGCCCCGTACGTCGCCCCGTACGTCGGCCCCGTACGTCTGCC
>JAVQKC010024253.1:0-11694 GCA_036025475.1 Philypnodon macrostomus | reverse complement strand
TCTAACCTGAAATACCTAATGACCCCCCGGCCCTGAACACATCTGACTAATATGATGGCAGTTACCTCTATAGCGCCACCTATAGACTGAAAGAAGAATGCAGCTTTAGGGAATTTTCTAAATCTGGCAAAAACATTCTTCACAAACATCCAGACAAATCAAAAAAGTGATTAAGAGGCCCGTTGGTAACAGCTGTAGCAGACGTACGTGGCAGACGTACGGGGCAGACGTATGGGGCGACGTATGGGGCAGACCTATGGGGCCGTTTTCGCCGATATACACCTTGCTGTCGGGGACGACAGCACAGGCCTAGTTAGCTACAGACTACAGTTCACTTCACCAACTCCTCTGTCAGAGTCTTTCAATTGAGCAGCAGCCAGAGAAACTTTAGTATTATGTTTTAATATTATTAACATGACAATATTCTTCTATAGAGTTGTGAATGACATTTGAAAAAGTCAGAGTGGATTCAAACCCATCTTGGTACAATGCAAAATACATGATGTAGCTAAATGGAAAGATCCCTTCAACATGAAACTCTAATGAGAGTAAAAGCAGGCATTTTCTCTTTGTTTATATGTCAGGTTAAGAATCTGCCTCAAATTCCCAGTTGCCACACTTATGGACCTACACCTGACAATATCCCTCCCTCTTTGAGCAAGGATGATTACTATGCACCACAGACGGTATAAAAAGAAAAAACCTTAGCTTAAAAACAGTAATCAACTACTGATTCAAAAGAAGAGAACAACAAAAGTCAAATCAGGGGCATCCTGTGACTGTGATTAGGTCCAGTTGTTGTAGTCCTTCATTGTGGCCTGTATGTTGGTGGGTATTATATCTAAAATGTTGCCTTCTTACTGTATGCATGCATGTATGTGTGCCAATGGTAATTAGGTATATCAGGTTAGAGCCTAATTGGGCAAAGTTTGTGCACGTTAGAGGCTGTCAAATATACCTGACCTCCCAATTTCAATCCAAAATGATTTCCTGTTTGTTGTAGGGCGGGGTCATAATAATATTTTATGTTGGGTACACTGTGGAGAATCACTGTACCAAGTTTCATTGCTCTCTGACAAAGTAAGTGTGTCCAGGGTCCCATAGGGGTCATAAACATGGGGGCGCTATAGCGGCATTCTTTATTTGACCTCTGTAATGTGCCTATGTACATTAAGTATACAATTGCAGGATTATTGGCTCAATAAATGTGCATCAAAACATCAAAACATGAATTTGTTAATCATTTAATTGTCATTAATCGAAGATGTACCAAACTCAATCCAGTTCTGCATCTTCATGATATGTACCTGTGTGGAAAAGTTGAAAAAGATCCAGCAAAGACTTTTTGAGTTATTGCGTTCACAGTTTTGGCCAATAATTAATTAATTACTTAATTAATTTTCATTGTAGAAGTTACATTGATACAGTTTGGCGTCTTTATGGTATGCACCTGTGTGCAAATGTTGAAACTGATCCGGCAATTTGTTTTTGAGTTATTGCGTTCACAGCTAGGATCTGTGGACGCAGAACGTGATTCCATAATATCGTTGTTTTGTCGATATAACTATGATTCATGGTATACTTTTAGTACTGACCTGTTTGGGGCTGGTCAGGACCTCTTGTGTGTTTGTAGTTGCTAGAATGGCCCGGTTACTTCCTGTACTGAGCTGTAGATTCATGGAGAGGCCGGTCACCAGCTGGACCCCTAACTCTGTGATGGTCACTTTGTCCTCCACCACCATTACGGTCTTCTCTGCCAGGATGGAGTCTGACAGAGGGGATAGAACCTGGGTGGGGAGAAAGAGCATAGTTTTAAATTGTATTTGCATTTGCCTTACATTCTGGAGTGACAGCATTGCAATAACACCTGACATCTCTGATATAATTACTACTTCACTTCTTCACAATAGGGACTCGATCTATTGTATAGGCTGTTCATGAAAGCAATTTCATTTCCTGTTCTCAACACCCCCGGCTCAGAAGGCCTGTCCCTGGAGAAATTAGCAGAAATGGAGACTGTAGTTCTGTGAGAACCGCACCGCACCCATAGTATAGAAATCTTTGTCAACACAAACTCCAAGCATCAAGAACCCTAGCCAATTTATATGATACTACTGGATGTACTACTGTGAGGATCTAACTCTATGAGTACGCGTATAGCCAACTACCTGTGCATCCAGCTGACCCACCTTACTTCTGCATTGGCCTACCTATGATTGAGCTGTGGAGTATTTTAATATTTTTTTTACCTCTGTCAGGTACATGGCGATGTCCCAGATGAAATATCCCTTATTGAAGCCTGACGAATGCAACACCCACACTCATAGAGCTACATACAGTAACTACTATTTACAGATAGATGCGACCGATGCTAGACAAGCTTGACAGAGGATAGCTCAGTACCAGGCACCAACACTTGTTATTCGGAGGCAGACATTTATTTTCATTGCCTGCCAAAGCTAGCAGATAAAAGGGAGGGGCTGCTCACGGTCGCCATGGTTCAACAAATGAAACAACTGTGAGCACATCTGCACCAACACCAGGAGTTACCCTCTTCACAGTGATTACTAGCTCTTACTGTATGTTTATTTTGACAGAAAACAAATGTTAATGTACTGAAAGGGAGAAAAATATGAAAAGCAGAATTTATGTAAAGAAGTAATGTTAATAAGAAAATATATTTACTGATGGTTCTTAATTAATTAATAATCCTTCATTCATATGGATATTTAATTTAATGAATTAAATAGAGGTTCCCAAAGCGGGTGTCACGAAGCCCCAACTGGGGGTCGCGAGATGATTTACAGAAATAATTATTTGTTGATTTTTCAAAAAAAAAAATTGAATCCATTTTTATATGCAGTAGGCCCTGTGTATAATTGTATTTTTGAACTCCTTCTGGGGACTGGGGGGTCCCAGAGGCTTTCTTGCCAATATTTGGGGGTCCCAGTCTGAAAAGTTTGGGAACCCCTGACATATCCTACCTGAATAGTGGTCATGCCGGTGCCTCTCCCCACCAGTATCCTTCTGTCTATGAGCTGTGCAATGTGGACGTCCTCCACCTTCAGAAATTCCCACACCAGCTCTGTGATGTCCACCTGCCAGTCACTGCCCAGCATGTAACTGCTCTGTCCTCGGGTCTGAGACTCAGCAATAAAGTGGGTGAGGACCCGCACCATGGCGTGTTGGTACTGAAGGGTGCAGCTGCGACCCCGCTTGTCTTCATCATCCTCATCCTCACTGTCCCTTGTTGTCCTGTGAGTCAAATTAATAAACAACAATTCAAAAAAATGTGGGGCTGTTGCTTGGACCATAACATTTCACAATTAATAGTAACACAATATTTATTAAACCTACATTTGAACATATTTGCCCTATGAATACAGAATACAAAGTTTCTGAAGTTATGATGAACTGTATCTAATTAATGTCTTGAATACTGTATCAGACCAATCTCTAGTCCATTCTTCTTCTTTAATGTCCTTGCTTCAGCAGTGAGGAGAAACCTGTCTGGACTGTGAATGTGCATACACCTGCTTATTGCTTACTGAATGGCCTCCTTGATTGCTCTGTTGCTGGCAAATCTAATTTTATCACTTTAGGTAATAAATCAGCCAACAGAGGCCCTCAAAGGAAAATGGTCTTGAGTTTGATAAACATGGTTTAGGCAGTTGTTAACATATCATCGCTAAACTATCAGTGCATTTCCACCCAACCCAGAGACCAAACCCTTCATCTAAGTTGTTGATCAAGGAAAAATAAATGCATTAAAGCTCTTCTGCCTCTAAAGTCTGCACAGTTGGGACAAATTAGTACTCAGTCAACAGATCTACTAATCATACACAGTACACTGAGTTCACACACCATTTACTGTCTGTGTTATACGTTTCACTTCCTTACTGGAAAATACTCAAATAAAATAGTTAAAAATGAATGTGGATGTCCTCATTCGTCCAGGTCATTCATAACAAGAATTGGAAATATCTCAGAAGAGAAATGGTTAAGTTTTAATATATGTTCAATGGTTTTTTTCAGAAATATAATTTTCCTGTTGACATCAGGTTAAACACTTCCCAGAGACTCCTTTAACAGCACATGCATCGCCATAGTGATCTTCACCAAACCTTTACAGCATTGTTGCATTACTACACGCAGGTAATATACAAGTTGTTATGGATTTTGTATAAAAATGCTGATAGCAAAGTCAAACAGTTTTAGCTCCAGTATATAAATGTGCTCCTGCTTATGCAGCCATCTAAAAATCGAATCAAAGATTAACCTAATAAACAAATCACAGTCTGCGGTGAGAACAAGCTGCTCACAAAGCCATTTTTCTTTACGCTCCAGTTACTTTGAAGCTGTTGTGACTTCAGAGATGCCGCATAATAATGTGTGTGTCGTGCCCCAAAGAGCGCATGCAGTCTTATTTTGCTGCATTTAATTTTTCTGCACCAAACAGATGTCAAAGTACATTTAGACAGAAATACAATCTGAAATACAAAGATTATGGACATTCCTAAAACTAACTTACTATAAATGCAGTTGTATTAATATACAGAGAGTGATAAATCTATCAAATATAATTATGCCAAAGGTTCAACACATGCACAGAATGCATGTGAAAGCATAGTCCTTATGTCAGAGCTTGGCCTACTCTATATGTTGCTGTACACAGGTATACCCTATTTTGACAAGGCTATGGGGTGAGGCATCTATACCATATCACTCAAAAACATGTAAGAGGTGCCTGTGTGCACAGCCCAATAACAGGCCTGATGTTGCCATTGTATCCTTGCCTCACAGTCTGTCCATGACTTCCTGAAGCCTGATGGTGAAAGGGCCCTCAACTTCTTGTTGTGGCTTGTGGGCTTATGCAGAGTTGACCATTGCCTGTCCTCACCGCAGGCATTGTGCTAGTTGGCAAGGTCACGTCTGTTATCCCCTGATAAACAAAGACTGTCTAAAGACAGAGAAAAAAACAAAAGTATATGCGAGCTGTCAGCAGCCGCGCTGGCATGGACAGTGACAATGTGACTGGGCTGTCCCCGCTGATAAAGGCGTAGCACACACAGCTGGCAGAGAAACATTTGAGACAAGCCACAGCATTAGCTGAACGCTGTAACTCTGTCACTCAAAATAGGACAGGAATGGGATAATTAGAGAAGCCACAGTGCTGCATGTGTGGGACGACCAAGTGAACCTCAGTGCTTTTTCAGCACTAATTACTGCAGGTGGACTGATGGGTGATTTGCTGATGGATTTCAACTGTTGCAGGGCAGTGTTGCACAGTGGCATTTGGCAAAGGTGCTGATCATGATGAGGTCCCCGGAGAGATGCCTGACCTCCAGACAGCTCTAATAATGTTCTGCCCCACTGACGACTGAGAAGTGTGTGGCAGCCTGCCTTGCACCATTGTAATGACACCGACGTATTGCATAGGTCAGCCATTTTGTTATCAGCCAGAGGCTGTCAGAGTGAGGTGTTCAGGCACACATCTTATCATTATCTTATCTGAGGATGCAGTGATTGAAATTGAATTCATCACCTGCAATAAAAGCCATGTCATTTACACTAAACTATGCTTTTTAAAAGATGCAGTGAGTTCACTTTTATGACAAAGATAAAAAAAGAAAAGAAAATCTAAGCTAATCTTTGTTAAGCTTGGAGGGATTTTTACAGTTAATAGAGAGGGTCATTTATAGTAACTTGAGTGTTTTTTTTGTGTATATTTGGCCTAATACAGCCATATTAAATTAGCCTGGCAAGCCAGCTTTGACTCTGGTAACTCACTTGCAAGTAAACAAATGGAGATACCAATAAGCAAACGTAACAGAAGAAGATGAACAGTTTGGGGGAAGACAGGGTGACACCAATGCTCAAAGCAAGCATCACTGCAGCTCAACCAATCAGGCTGTATGAAGGGTTTTACCCCTGGAGTAAGCCTCTGTGAAGGGGATAAGTAATTAAACATTTGTGAAAAATGTGATCTCTGTAACTCGTCAAACACAAACCAAACCAATAATAAAATAACAACGTCTAAGTAAAGTACATTTTAGTGAGGTGAAGTGGTTTACCTCTGAGTGGTGGCTGTAATGGGCACCCTCCAGCCTTTGATCTGACTCAGCTCTGTGTCAGAGACCTCCATCTGGAGAGGAAGTCGGGGGATCCACACGTCGAGCTCTAGCTGAGCACTCAAATATCCATAAGTGAAGTTCACCATCATCTTCACTCTGCCCTTCATTTCTTTCCCGTTGACAAACACATAGTCACATCTGTCTGACACCTGCAGGGATGAGATAGAGTGAACAAACAGCATATACACACTGTGCTGATTATACAATTTCACTATCCCATGTATCCTGAGTGTATACTGTACTCCTGCTTTGAAGAGATGAAAGCCTCTATTTGCTCCCTGCTTAAGAGTCAGGGGTAGGGGGCAACAATGATGTCTTTGAACCTGTGGAAAACAGGCTACAGCTTGATCTTCTCTTATAGCTCTGTCCAAATCTTACAGATAACAAAATAAAAGTTTCATACTCTTGATAAAGTCCATGGTATTATCGGAAACACTTAATACATTCTAATATGAAACAAGATGTGGAGTACATATTTGTCTCCTTGAACTGCTGATGCCATTGTGCAGATCAAATTACAACCAAAAAGCATGAAATAGTATAGTAAATAGTATAGACTACTGAAGTTATTTCTCCATTCTCCAACTGTAAATCATTCATCTGGTATTTGACAGCAGTGTTATAGCAATGGGAATAAAATATTCTCCAGATTCTAGAACACAGCTTCTTATCACTTAATGTAAATGGGTTGCTCACTGCAGCATCTGTCTTTGGTTATCTATCAGTGTGCTATCCTAATGAGATGTTAAAGCAGCCAAAGGAATCTTTTTAATCCAACAGTAAGAAGGAAGCCACAGTGGATTTGTCTATGCTCTAACCTAAGTCACAAAGATCCAAAGAAACCTAAAGGCTTGCTACCGAGCATCCTTCAAGCCTACAACTAAGGCATTTGAGAACTTATGGTAAAGTAAGGACTGCGCAAAGCTCTTGTTCTCCAGGGTACGCACTGTAAGGATCAGCAGATATTTCCTCCGTGTTAATAAAGCAGAAAAGAGCCCAGAACATACAGTACATAAAAGGGGATTGGTCACACACAGTAGCGTGCAGTAATGTGACCCAGACTGACAGCGAAGGCTAATGAAGCTTTCGAACATCGGTGCATGTGGAGGGGTAAAAGCTGCCTTACTGCAGTTAGTCTTCGTTCAGATTGGGCTATGTCAAGGCTCCCTGTGCACGAGTATGTCTGATCTAATAAAGATGTCAGGAGAGTCCCTTCTACTTATCAGGCTTCATTGTTCTACTCTTCCCTTCCCACTCGCTACGCTCTGTCTGCTGAGATTCAAGTGCCTCTGACAGTATACTTTTGTCTGTGACTTTCTAGTCATGGTGGCTTTACAAACTACAGGATTATGCTAGCATTAGGTGGAGATGTGGGCACACCTGACTGGGTTGATGTGAGTCTAATTAGAGCAGATCTAGTACAATGTAATCGATAAAATGTACGCAGCTAACAATTTTCTTCTACCATTTCCAGCCTTGACATTTACACTTCAAGCCTGGCCTGTCAGAAAAGATGAATGTTAAAAATGTGCATAGGTTTATTAGCATGTGTCTTATGACAGATATTACCAGCTACTGGCATTTCATCCATCCGTTCCTGGGAATGTAGGCAGGCAATCTAGCCTTTATACCTACACAGTTACATCTTGTTACTATGACAATCACTATAGTCTATATCTGATCAATAGATTTGTATGTGAAGACACCCCCGCTTGATCCATTGGCCCCTGAACGATTCCTACATGTTTAGTTGCAGTTAAATAGTCAAAGAAACAACAATTCAAAGATTCAACATGTGCAATGGGTCCATACAGACAACTGGCAGGCTGATATTTTTTTCTATGCTGTTTATGTTTATGTTTATAGACCCTTTCAAAGTTTGTAAACAGAACGTTGTAAATTCCAAAATGGAAGCAACTGGAGACAAGACCGTAATAAAATATTGCAAAATAAGATGGTTTTGACGAATGATAGCCCCTTTGCCACATGTAGATAATGTCCGAGCCTGGTTAGGAAACATTAGTGAAAATACCTCACTTGTATGTTTATTTAATGTACACATTAGTAACAGTTAGCATTTTGGCTGGTGGCAAAATTCTTGATTTTTAGGTTTTACTGGACAAGTCCTTACAGAAATGTTGAAGACCACAATCGTTTTTTCATTCTGTGCTCAGAATTATTCTGTCCCTCATTATAAATCCTACTTTTTTGTAAAGTTAACGAATTTTTGCTCCAGTCGCCTCCATTCTGGAATTTGGGTCTATAAATAACTCTGATGCCATGACCCCACAAAAGACTGAAAGAAAAATTACAGTCAGCAGTCAAGTGTAATATAAGATCATGTATAATTAGAGAGATAGAGAGAGAGATAGATATATACATAGATAGATAGATAAAATAACAATATAATCATATAATAATGAAAAATAGGAATAAAACAAGATTTTTTTTAAATGCACACACCTATTTATGGTTTTCCCATGAGAGACTAAATGGATGTAGAAGTTCTGAGTATATAGAGCACGTAAATACAGTACATGATTATGAATAATTGATGCCTAACGCTACTTTGTGTTGACTTTACATAGCCACATTCTAAGTTTAGAAATGCTTTTGTTTGTTGAGCAGAAAAACTTCTCGGGCCCTAAGAGCTCTAAGATTGTTTTTACTGATAATACTTCCTCCTGCTTTAGCTGTAGCCATGCTCCCCTGACAGCTCAACCATGATTAATGTGGCCAAACATCCCATAGATCTAACATTACATCACATCTGCTTCACTCTACTATTCATTTTCATCTTAAAGCTGGGAAATGCTACAAAAGCACAATGATATTTTATTTATCTGATTGTGATGTAGACATTTTAGATAGGAAACATGTCACAGATTCAATAAAATTCAATTGTAATTCAGGGACATAACTTTCTTAAGCTCAAAGTGATGTCATCAATCAATCAATCAATCAATCAATCAATCTATCTATCTATCTATCTATCTATCTATCTATCTATCTATCTATCTATATATCTATCTATCTATCTATCTATCTATCCATCTATCTATCTATCTATCTATCTATCTATCTATAAAAATGAATTAAACAATAATCTTTGGCCTCAAATGGGGACTCTCAAGGTGTAAAATCCCTCCACGCAGTCACATTTTTGTTGTAGTTTAGGAGCTACATAGGATATCACAGCCACTTGAGACTTTGATATATTTGGTAGTAAACCTCTAAATGGCTTTTTTTATTCAAAGTACCCAAGTGGGACAGCAATTGACATGTACAAAGAGACACGTCACTTCTGTCATCCATCCCGGAAGAGAAAAATGAGTCATTAACATGACACATAACTGCATTCAGGCATCAACTCATTTAGGTATGGGACATGTTTAAGAAAGACTTTCAAATCAGGCATCATAATGGAGGAAAAATGGGGATTTAAATTACTTGCCAGATAGTAACTGTAGTAAGACAGTACTCAAGTAACATCAACGTTTACATAGAGAACACCTGAAGCAAATGCGATGAAAAAACTGCCTTTAAAGTGGCCAGTGTATATGCCTATGAACGTATATACAGTATGTGTATGTGTTGACTACTAACCTTGACCACATCTTCGTCAGTGGAGACACATGTGACTTCTTCAGACACATCTGTGATAGAAGCGTCCACTCCGATGGTCACCACTTTAACTGGCACTGCCACTGTCTTTCCGGTCAGAATGGCTGTGTTTAAAATCTCAGAGTCCTGTAAGAAAAACAAAAAGACACAGCTCAGAAGTGGACCAGGTTCTACAGTCTCCAGTCTACAGAGGGCATGCGTGGGTAATAGTGAGTCATGTGGAGATGATTACTGTAATAGATGACCAGCTGTGAGAGGTACAGGTGGACTGCTAATGAGTGACAGCTCCTGCAGGGCACATTGTCCAGAATGACATTGTGGGCTTAATAATTTTTATAATGGAGTGGATATTGTATAGATCCATTCTTAAAGACGCCATTATATTTTCAATGTTTTAATTAAAACGAAAAACATTATAATAGGTATGTGTAATACATTTTTAAGTCAAAATTTTGCTCTTTATTTCATGCCTCTATAATTTATGTGTCCTATTATGAGTTAATACATAATAGGACTAGGATCTTTCTTCAACCGGCTGTTTGTTAAATGATGATCAGAGCTCAGACTAATACTATTGGTGTGGAAAGTCTGATTTGATGTTGCTTTAGAGGCCAGGGGGAGAACTGAAGTCAATTTGATATATTTACATTTGAACATTTTCGTCTTTTAGGAAACTCCTGGACTACAGCTTTAATGCAATAGCAAGCCACTCACAGTCACATGACCGACACTGAAATCCACATCCAAATTAAGCATTAAGCATGTCCAAAACTGCTGCTCTATCGGGATGTTCACACATAACTAACTCAAGTTTTAAAGAGAAAGAGGAAAAAAAACCTTTAAGCCGTTAAGCTGCCAGAGGTCAGAGGAGAACGACCTTTGTGGTTTCAGATGATAGAAAGGCAACAGTAACTCAAAAAACCCCTTATTACAAAACTGTCAATGGTTACAACCAAGGACAATCTCGAACCTTGATGAGCAGCCACTAGGTCAAAAACATACCTTTTTAGAGGCACAAAGGAGCCCACTGTTCAGCAATAAATACCAAGTAACTACTTTGTTTATGAGCAGCACAGTTAAATAAAACCGTATGTGCAGCACAGTCTGGGGCCGTCGAAGATGTCATTTTATTAAAAAGCCATCAGATAATCACATCACTGTCAGTGTCCTTCACAACTGTCTCATTTCTGAATGTTTCATACTGTTTTGATTACAAAACATATACGTAGGATCTGCTATTGAATTACTGTTATATGTAAAGTTCATATGATTGACAAAGCAATCCTTCTCTTCAACCGCATAGTTTATTTAATCCTCCACTTGCTGTTGTCTGTGGTTTACTTTCTCGCCCAATCTGCCCCACAGTCTCACGAATAGGAGTGTCTTTGTTCAATAATCTCACCCAGAACTGCCTGTCTGCTTTATCAAGGATCTCTCTGTTAGCATTCTGAGCGCCACATCGGCTGGTAATGCGTTCTGGGCCGTAATTTCTGCCTGTGTCTTGGTTGGATCTGAAAATAAGTGAGATTTATGGTGTCAGGCTGAGTGACACAGGCAGAATGAGAAGTAGCTGCTGGTGTTAGCCGTGGTTTCTCTTCCTCTTCACCGATACATCCACGTCGTCCTGACCCCAATGTCCCGAATACCACTGCAAATTAACAGGTCAAGCTTAGTGTGGGAGGTTGTAGGTGTACCGGTCTGCATTTCAACCAAGGGAAGACAAAGTATGCAGACAAATGGAGGTTGGGTACTAAATGTTAGAAGAACACTCCTGAAGAGAGAGATGTTGGCAAAGGGATTAGATAGTAGATTTTTATATCCCAACAGTGACCATGAGGTACTGAAGCTGTGGACTGTGGGATGGTCCTGCTGCTGAGGTGTGATGAGAAGAGTGAGATGGTTCTGCTGCTGAGGTGTGATGAGAAGAGTGAGATGG
>JAVQKC010024244.1:0-12976 GCA_036025475.1 Philypnodon macrostomus | reverse complement strand
TCACACAACCACATTCATTCATAGGCAATGTGGGTTAAGTGTCTTGCCCAGGGACACAACGACAGTGTGTGCTTGGACGGAGACTCGAACCACCAACCCTCTGGTTGAAGGGCGAGCACCTACCCACTGCACCACTGCCGCCCCACCATTAGTATACAGTAGCATTTGGCTTGTGGCAAAAGTTCTGATTTTTAGGTTTTACTGAACAAGTCCTTACAGACATGTTGTTTTTATTGTATGTTCAGAATGATTCTATCCCTCACCAGAAATCTTACATTTTTGTAAGGTTAACTCACTTTTGCTCCAGTCGCCTCCATTCCGGAACTTTGAACATTCCAAATGACATTTTAAGGGGTCTATATCATCAAAACAGCCATCTACAAATGTGCTACTCCTTTAAATTGAGTTCTCAATTTTCAATATTAAGTGCAAACAGTAATTCAGACTCTAACCTGTATGTGTATGTGTTCTACATTTCTTTATTTCAATGTGCCAATGTCTTCGTTGGTTTCTACGTTGATGCTACAGGACTTTATTTGCAGTATTAATCTTCATTTAGTGCCTTTTTAAACCAGGAAAATGGGACAGACAGCACACAGCTCAGGAAGTGATGATGTCTGATACAGAAACAGCCATAATAATATCATCTTTCTTTCAGGGTACCACATCCACACATGAGCAGTTGTTATTGTAAATATGGACTCAAACATCTCCTTTTTTATATGTAACTGTATGTTGTTTAGTATTGCAGGTGTTTACATGTATCTGCATTAACTCTCATTTCACTGCTGTGGGACACAAACCAATATATAGCTCTTTGTCCATATTTTTAAATGTAGTGTTTGAAATAATTGCACTGTGTATGTTTAAGGGCTCAACAGTGCTGTACAGGGTTTGTGTTGAACAGCAGATAATTCTATTTGTCTTTGAGCTGGTGCCACTTTTTACAGTATTATCCAAAAGTTCATCATCACGTCCCCTTTTTTTCATTATTTATTTGTCTGTCCACCAAACAAAAGCTTCTTTCAAAGTACCTAAGTATTATGTGTATTGTAATAAATTGTCCATAGAAGCTACAGTGTGCCTCTGAGGTTGTCTCTCTGCACTAATGGAAATAAAATCATCCTGCGATCTGATTGGCTGAATTTGTCTATTTTGTATGAAACGCACATGGGACGTTTTATGAATGAAATATAATCCAACTCAATCAATGACATAGACGCTAAAATAATGTCCAATGATTCGCAAAGTAACACTTAACTGATCATATATTTTGCAGCTAGATTTACTATTTTCATGTCATGCATAGATTTTATAAGCAAAAGTTTTCAGTTTCATTTTCCAGTAAAATATTTGCAGTTCCTCCCTCTGACCACCAGATGACGCTCCTGCTCATTCATTCCTGTGATCGTTCCTTGCAGCCTTTTGTCAGCGTTTTACAAGCGTCTCTCGGTTTGTCATTATTTCCAGCCAATGGCCTTTTCTTTTACCATTTTCAGTTCTGTACACTTGCCATTTATATTTTTCTTCCTCCACACCAGTCTTACTCTCACTGGCCGGAGACGTTGTGTCTCTGTTTAAGCGCTCAGTCGCAGGTTTCATAAGGCTTGGTTTGGCACAGCTGTGGCTCCACATGTGTCTGCTTATGTCATGAACTGCAGACACTGGGCAGCGGATGTCAATCTAAGCTTCCCACTTTAATGGATTTCCAAAACAATGAAAAATAGACCTAGATACTGTAGTCAACCAAAGAAGCCCAGATCAAATAGTTTATGTTTAACTTCTAGACTTTGATTTGCAGTTTTATGGTTGTACAGATGTGTGACAATGTTATGATAAAGAATATATTTTGCTAATACATCACCTCTTTGGTCAATAATCTCACCAGTCATCCAACATCGCCAACATGTAATTTCTATTTTATGATATTTCTTATAACCTTGGTGTACATTGGCATCAAACATAGATTTCAAGTTGGCTATTGCTGGTATCATCTTCGAACTTTCCAGAGGAGCGGTTTTCAAATGTATGAGGAAAGTCTTTTCAACATGACATCAAGATAGGCCCGCCCAGAGCCGTAGAGATAAGAGAGTTTCACCAACGATGTAGCTTTAGAATAGTTCCACCTTAGCACAATTCTCTATGCATTTGAATGATGCTTTAGCTTGTGAGGCTACTTCTGGAACTATTGAGAGAGTCCTTTGCTGTTTAAAAACTGGCCCTTTGTTGTCACTGATAACTCCATTGATAAAATATACTATTCTAGCTATTCTTATATATACAACCCCAATCTGTAATACACCATTTTTGTATTTTGTATTTTTCTTCTGTTGTGCTTTGCTATATAAGAACTGTTGACAATGAGACAAAAAAGCTGTTGCTTGGTGAGGGATGATAACTAGAGGTTTACCATAAAGTTCCATCCAAACCATATGCTGCTGACTGGCCGTTTCTAGTTAAAGTCCATTAATAAATCCCTGAAGACGACTAATGAAAACACAGCACACACACAAGACAGGGAGGAGGAACCATTCTTCACATGCCTTTGAGATACACTCTTCTGGTTCGGAGCAACACTTCGTCCTTCCTGTCAACATGATTGTCAACAACTCTCACAATTTGTAATTACCATTAACATTATTCAAGCACTGTAAAAAAAAAAATAATAGTTGGCCTCATTAAACAAACAGAAAGCCTTAAAATAATACCTGAAAGGCCCCAGTCAATAAATGTGAACCATCCCACCTGAGGCCCATACTACCTGACTGCTGTAGGTGTATCTTTAGGTTTGACTTCAATATTCACTGCTATTCAGGCAATTGTTTTCACTAGATTTTGTATAGCTTGCTTGAGTTAGGAGCCATTAGTGGGCTTGTTACCCTTCAATATAAAGTTAAGCTGGCTGTTGTTGACATAAGCTTGGGCTCATAGACAGCTTGACTTTGAGGATGTCTCGTTTGGATTTTCCCAGACTTCCTTATCTGCTCATCCAATCACAAAACCCATAACCTTTTTACATTGTGTGCTGTTCTCTTCTTATGTATATCCTGATTGTCCGTGTCAGAGGTCAGACGCTTCCGTTTGGTGCCTCTCTGCAGCCAAATGATCTCTTAACTGTACCTATAGGCAACACTTTTACATTGCATTTGCATGAGACCCAAAAGTCAGGGGTTGGAATCATAAACTATGAACTGGTCACAACTGGAAGACTGATGCTATAGTATAAACAATGGCTTGACAAGAGGGTAATATAGTTTATTTATATTGAGGGGCTAAGGACACAGTTAATGACAAGCTTGAATAAACCGAGCACAACAGATGACAGTTTGGAATGTGGCCCCATGTAAGTTCAAGAACACATTTTATAAGGAAGGTTCTTGATGGAAGTAAAGATTCTTGAAGGATGGATAAACAACAAAAATAAAAAGTCAGTTTCGAAATGATTCGTTGAAGACTTTCTTTGTGTCTACCTTCAAAGTGTAGAAACTAGGGACTAGGAAGAAGCACTTACACCATCTGCAAACCAAGCAGTTGATTCAGATTCAAGAAACAGAGTTGAAACAGAGATGGGATTGAGATGACAAAATGGCAAAATGATCTGGATGACATGAGTCAGCGTTTGAACCCTTTATGGACATTAGCATCTATGTTCTACCTGTAAATGCTCCATAGGACATAAAAGAAATGTGCTTGCATTCCACAGGAGCTCCATCACAAACCTGGACATAAAACGTTTAAACCTGAAGCAAACTTCTCAGTGTGGGGCTGAAGTGATCTACAGTAGATGGTTCCCCAGGGGCCTTCAGCAAACACATGTAGCACTCAGCGTTCACACACAGCTGTCAGAGGTGGCACATGGGGTCTCCTGAGCCATATGTCAGAGGTCCAGGGACTGGTGTAATGTATTGGGCTGGGCTGGGACCAAGGAGACCTGTTGTGGTGATATGTATGTCCTGGTGGGAAGAGAAAGCCCTTTGACTAACATTGACACACATACATACATACATACAAAAGAGACAGCTGCAGAAGAGATAAGGGCCTATAGTTTACCATATGAACAGCCCCTGACCCACTGCACACGTGTGAGGGCAGTTGTTCACATGAAGTGCACAAGTGTTTGACAGTGTGCTGTAAGAAGTGCATTCATTTGAGCATCATATAAAGATATATATATATATATATATATATATAAATGCACAGAACAAAATTATAATACCTGAATATAAAATTATAAAATTATAATACCTGAATATAAAACGTATACGGTCCTACACCTATATTGCACATACTGTACATACAAAATAAAGTGTTATTTCTTCACTCCTTTTGATGCATACAGCGCATGACAACCATCTTCAAAAATACAAAAAAAGTACAAAAAATAATCAGGTTACTTAGTATAAGATCTTACCAAACATTACGACTTTTAAGCGTGCATATTTCACTCATATCCCTATTTAGACTAGAACGTGGGGCTCAGGAAGGGCCCGCCTTGAATACTGCGTTTGCTCTGAAGCCTCACTGTTGATTGAGAAGTATTGTATTAAAATCCAAGTTATTTTACCTACTTCCTAAATGTTATCACACACTGCATCTGACAACATGAGGTCCACTTCAGGTTAGCCAAACACACTGATAGCAGGCCAGTGACCAATGTAATGATATACCAGTCTAATGCTAACAGTAGCACGTGTACAAAAGCTAGACTAATGGCATGTAAAAATAAACACGTACATGGCAGAGGGAAGGCCATGTAGCACATTTGGCAAAGTGCCCCAAAACTATAAGGATTTAATAAGGCCCTGAAGGATGGCTTTACATACTTGAGCTTGCACACTTCCCCTTTAAGCATACAACGTATTTAAGCTACATGCCGTTCACAGTGGGCAGCTTACGCCATGTAATTAGATCTATATTTTACGGAGACTACACAAGCATTTATTAGGCCCTGAAGGAAAAATGCATGTCGTTTGGGGTAAAGTCACTAATGAACAACCTTAGACATTCCTTGTGAGTGCGTGGGCTTTCCAGGAAAGGAATTATGCTTTATAGTTTCCATTCAAGATGCTGCAAAACATTGTACAGACACTTTGCATAGGGTTACACAGAGTCATGTATAAAGAGTTCACTGTATTTCTGGGGCTGTAACATACAGCCATATGTTTGAAAAACCATATCATGTTGCTACAAATTTAAATGACATGGATCTTTGGTGACTGAGAATCCTATTTCAGTACGTAGAGCCACATCTGACCTCATGCTAAAAGTTACAGTGAACATATGACTATATGTACCGTGCATGCATTAATCAAGAGTAGCTGAAATGCAGTAACTCTGAGCGTGAAGTTGACAGACCCCGGACAATAATTAAAGATTCATGTATTCACTTGACTTCATGTATTCACTTGCATTGACTACGCAAGACTAGTAGCTTTACCAATTCATGTTTACATGCTTTGCATCTAATCTATGGTACATGGAAACCAGCCAGCAGAGCAATTCAGTTACTGAACATATAAATGTCAAAAGTGAATGATTTACTTGGCTGCATTTGTTTAATTAAACCATTCTATTTAATTACTGTATTGTTGTGTTGTGGTCTTGGTCAATCATGAGTTATCTCTTTCTATGTGATGGAAGATCTGTCGCGGAATCAAAACCAAAATGGTATTTTGTTTGTAAATGCGCAACAAGTGACAAGGATAAGGACTATTTCTTGGCAGGATAGTGATTCCTGGAACCCAGTGTTGTGTTTAAAAAGAGGGACGGTAAATATATCAGAATAGCTTCTTATTTGTTAACCCAACTACAGTGATAAACAATTCATACAAGTTGGCTGTAGTCTGACTCCCACATCTGTGAATTTGCCCCAAGGCAACTGTGACTACAGAGGTAGTTAACCACCAGTGTGTGGAGTGAATGAATAATGCATTGTAAATCACTGTGTATAAAGTGGCTGCATTATCATTACATACATAGTTATTGCATGTATCGCTTATTTTTTAACATGTATTGTGCAGCCATGTGTGACGCTTTTACCACAATATACTCCTTGTTTTTACCCATAACCCCGTCTCTCCATCCATAGACCATTCCCTCAGGACTGAGCAGCTGTATCTAACTTTCATGCTATCTATCTCGTAGGTCTTTCTAACCAGTCTTTATTCCCACCCTTCAGACTCATCAGTATAAGTTTGCAGCAGGCAGGAAACAGGCAGGGTGGACCCCCGTACCCCACCTTCTAAACTATAAGGGGGTCATGGCTTCTGATCTGGGCTTTGTCGTCCAGCTGATGGGGTGTAGCCGTCCCAACGGGGTTTTATTATGTCACTACATGAAGCAGCACAGAAAACACATGCACACATGTCTGAAGAATGGGGAATGGCTTTATCTACATGGGACTGGCAAGATACACACTGAGAAGGTATTGTCTTTGATATGTGCTAGTTAAGCAACGTCAATGTAGATAAATAAATACAATACATATCATTGACACCACAACGACCGAAGACGTTTTGATTGCAACTGCAAGCTACTGTAAATTTTTCTTTATAGCTTTTAACATTCTGGCTGATTCCAGACTAACATCCTTTGAGAATGTAGTTGTAGTAGTAAATGTATAGTTTCATTGATAAGTAAATTAGAACATCAGTAGAACTATGTAAAGAATTATTGTGGCTTGGCATGTTGATGAGTAGTGAGTTGGTAAAGTAGAGCAAACTGCTAATCATGTAGCCTACTGATGCAAAAACTAGCTCCTTCAAAACACGTACTTTTACATGTTCTTGGTGGTACGTCTCACCTATAGTGTTACATCAGAGAACTATGATTAAGACTAGCTATATGTGTTGGTTTTGCAAAATGAATTCCTTCTATATAACACGATCAGCGGTAAGGTATGGGCCATGGTGAGACGATGGTCAGTTCTGGGCATGTCCCAATCAAAGCTCACACAGATGTGGTGGAATGCAGCAGCAGCAGAAGGCAGGACCAGCGGGGAAGTTATATTTAGAGTCCTTCTGGAAATCCACTCAGAGCGTCCGCCTTCACAGGTTCTCATCAGGCACTGTTACAAGATCTTAAAAAACAGACCAGACATGAAAAAACACAGCTTTTCCAGAGAATAATATTGAATGTGTCCAGATTGCTTATTAATGAAATGCGCATTGGGAATACAGTTACAGAATACAGTTACACATTACATACTCGGTTTATGTCCAGTTACATTCAATGTGACATATATGCCATTTGTCATTAAAGATTTAAGTCCCAAAGAAGCCAGAGACATCAATTATATTAGATTTTCTGTGGGATTTTTGTCAATCTTAGAAGGTCTTTAGATGAATCCAGTTACATTCGTCTGAATATTTGCAGGATGAGTCTGTTTCAGAGTCGGTCTAATAACACAGGATGGTATGGATCAGTTGCATAAATGGTTTTATTTGCATTAAAAAAATAATAATAGTTTTCCATTTGCTCACAGGTTGTAGAAAGTGGGGGGTTGAATTGTAAAATGGACTTAAGTATATTCCACAAGTTTCCTAAAATGAATCTGAGCCTGTTCTGTGATGAAAAGTAGGGGATCTGTCAGAATTATTATTTTACTTGAGTCCCTCTGCTGGTCTTTAGATACTTTACGTCAAAGAACAGGGTCGGATAGTCATTAATCTAGGAACTTATATACTATACTAAAGCTTTTCTGTAATCATTTTGGTAATAAAGGTCATTTTGAAATATTAAGCCTCATACTTCTTCATTTTTAGATATTCAATTAAAGCACATGTCGGAGACCAAATTGGCTGATATATTTGTGTTGCTCATTATCATTTATACCCTCTCCTCTGCCCATCAGTGCTAAATCAAAATACAGGGTGGCCCATAAGTTTCATGTTGGACGATCGTTTTTATTTATATTATGTGCGCTACATGATTATCACATCACAAATTAATACGTGTTTTCCACTGTTGATAAACTTTCATTAGCACAGTTGGAGTTATGTTTGTAATGGCGTTAATGATACGTTCCTTGAGATGATGCTGCGTATCTTTACCTGATACACCATGGCCTTCAAGTGCCCCCAAAGATAGAGATCAAGACGGGAGAGATCTGGGGATCTGGGAGGCCACTCCTCAGGAACCATTCTTTTAATGTATGTAACTATATATGTAACTTATGGCCCACCAGTAGTACTCAAACGTTCTCAACCTACTGTATGTTAGAACTCAAATTGGAGGCAATCAATGGTACAGTCCGTGAGCTAACTGAAAATGGAATTGACTCATTATCAAACGGTCCACACATTTTCTATACACTATAAACTGTATTATTAAAGTGCACCACATCATAAAGTGCAATGGTGTTTCTTTTGTCATTGTGTTTGTCATATGGTTGCAGTTTCGTAGGCATCCTTGTGTTATAATAGAAAAAATATGCTCACAAGTATGTCCCATTATAAACAGATGTTTATTAAAAGAACAATAAATATACAGCTGTGACATAAGAGGATGTGACCACTGAGGCTAAAGCGTATAATTCAAACTTCTTTAACGTTCTACAAAAAGGGGATACATTGGCAGGTATGTTCTTCTACAGAAAAATCACTGTGAAGCGATGACAGCACAGAAAGAGTTATTTGGGCCCATCTAGAAACAAGAGGAATGTGACTGGTTCATGAAATAGAGAGACTTGACTGAATTACAGTGATTACTAGTGATGTGTGTTCACAGTTTAGGCTTCCAGCTAAAACCACAGTGACACAGACAGTGGGGAGAAGAATTACTAAGCTGTAGACTGGACGGGAAAAGATTGGCATCGATCCACAACTGAACAACTGAAGGGTAAATGGTTCATGGTGTCAATGGGTTTTGTACAGTTTTATTCAGGTCATTACTTCTGCAAATAATGTTTATCAGGTCTGCACTAATGGCCCTTTTCCACTAGCGCTACTCAACTCTACTTAACTTAGTTCGGTTTTACTCGATTTTGGTTCATTTTCCATTACTTTAGTACCCCCATATGTCTGCTGTGACGTCATACATACGTGACATAAACAAACACAATGGAGGACCGGGAGGCAATGGCGTACTTTATTCTGGCTTTATTTCTGTTGACTGTATGTTGACATCACATTTTAGTAACAGCTCGCTTGGAACCAGGGCCAAGAAGATACAAAAAAAGTAGTGGAAATGGGGGTAGAGTCGAGTAGCTCTAGTGGAAAAGTGCCATGACAGTGAAGGTAACAGTCAAAGGCATACCAGGAACAAGGTCTTTTTTGCATCTATTCGAATTTTTGGCAACACGTGAAGCCTAAGGTGTAATCAAAATAATTATAACTGTATAATTAATTGTTGGTCCGTCTTGATTTACAATTCACAGTCCAGTTGCAGTTCCTTCTACATCTCACAAGTTATTACAACGGCACACAGTTGTAATAGTAAGATGATTTGTCTGCTTCTGAAATGAAACGAAATGCGCTTAATGAGCTAAATCTTCCTCCAAGAACCTTGATTATAAGGCTGTGCTTCTTGTACTGTGGTGCTCCACTTTAGGCAATAGTCTGTCAATTGAAAAAACAGAAACCATCCCATCACAAGACCCACTAATCCCAATAACTGTCCAAACAAGTGAGTACCAAGACCATACTATGCTGACACAGTCTGACCAGTGGACCATAATGTGAGCCGACTGGTGCTGGATATTACACGGTCTGTGTTTATAGAAATGAATGTTCTGTTTTGATAGAGCATGGATTTCACTTTTTTTTTCTTTGAGTCAGGCGTTTACCAACCCCAGCTGCCCTGAGCTCTTGTAAAATATATCAGTAAAATATATGGTAGAGAATATGAACTATCCCTTATACATATCCTATACATAAAGGAGCAATGATACAAAGCATGCTTGGCTGTCTACTTACTGACGAATGCTGGGACAATCTCAGTTGATGTTTGACAGTAAAGTACCCTGGGAAATACAGGTGTGGCCGGACATGACACTCTGATGAAGTCACTGTGAATGTACGTCAACAAAACTGAAAGAACATATCAACAATGGGCTGTGGCCTTCATTACAATCATATTTGTCACTCCATTTAGAAATATGGTATGACAGCACCTTTTAGCTTTGCATTGTTCAGTTTCGGAATTATCCATTGGGGAGTTTTTATAATAATAATACAATAATAATAATAGACACTCACAATTTTTCTCCTCGAGTGAGCAATCTGTAGGGGGGAAACCTGACCTGAGGAGCAAAAACAGCAGCCAGCGACCAGGGAAGACCCTAAATCCTGGATGTAAGAAGGGTCACGACCTTTCAGTGCCTTAAAAGCAAAAGTAACATTTTAAAATCAACTCTTAAATTTACTGGTAGCCAATGCAGTGACACTACTATAGGAGTTACATGCTCTTGTCTCTTGGAGCCGGTTAAAGCCTGAACAAGCTGATTAATGGATTTTTGGCTTAGGCCTGAATAAAGTGCATCGCAATAATGGAGTCAGGCTAAAAGCAAGCGCATGAATGACTTTCTCTAGGTCAGCATGGGAAAGGAAATGCTTAATTTTGGCAATCTTTCTTATTTGTATAAAATGTGATTGAGCAACCTTTGTAATTTGAGAGTCACAGTCCAGAATAACTCAGAGGGCTTTGTGAGAATGAAGAAATTACCAAGGCTGTTTTTTTTTCTGTTTCATGAGAGGGGACAAATAAAATTTCAAAAAAGTTTCAGTTTTTGTTTAGCTTAAAGAGGTTCTGAGACATCTAAGCCTTGACGTCAGACAGTTAAAAACACATGTGAGGGACTAGTTGTATGTCTTCAGCGTTTCAATGAAAGTTAATATTATGGTTACGTATTATTTGAACAAGGGGAAGGATGTAAATCAAAAATAAAAAAGGGTCCAGAATAGATCCCTGGGGTACACCGCAGGACAAGGGGGCCGAGGAAGAGGAATACTCCCCTAGAACAACAGAACACGATCTGGAGGAGATGTAGGAGCGTGACCAAGACAGGGCAGATTCTGTGATGCCAATAACGTTTTCCAGTCTATTTAATAACATACTATGGTCCACAGTGTCAAATGCCGAACTTAAATATATAGTAAAATTTAAATAGAATCAGAGTCCGCTGTAAAGAAGCAGGTCACTTGTGACTTTAATTGGGGCAGTTTCAGTGCTATGATTATGTTGTGATATAATTCTTAATAATAAAAAAGAACAGCTTTACTCGTCTTTAACCCTTTATGAATTTATGAATGTGCATCTTAGTGAAGACAGTGTTGGATATATCATCTTCCCATTAGTTCCTATAGAAAACAAAGATGGCTAGCCCCAGACTTGGCAAACTAGGTATGAAGAAATTGTTTGCTGACATGCACATACAACATTATTTTCAATTAGGACCAGATATTATGATATTGATTATGTTCAGGACAACGTCATATACAATGCTAATTAGTCTTCATAAGTGAGCCAACAGTTAGAGCAAAGCCAATGGGGCGTAACTTCTTTCACGTCATTACTAATTACATGTGAAGTCAGTTGAAATCTGTTCAAAATAAAATTGTTGTGTGGCCTGATCTATCTCCAGCCTTCATAAATGCCAAATGTAGCCTACTTCAGGTGTCAACACATTTAATAGGAATGTCCTCAAAAAAAATGAAACATTAAAATCCCCTCGGACCAAAACAGAAAAGCTCATTCTTTTTCTGGAATTCAGGTAAATCAATAACCCAGAGGGAAAATCAAGATTTCAGCTGGACCAGTGTCCTCCCAGTCAGCTGCTTTGTGTCTAGTGCCTGTGGTCAGAGATATTAGCCATGTCTCAAAGCACAGTCATATTCTCCGAGCGGCATGGTTATTGTTGACTCAAATTCCACATTAGAAAAGGTCCACACCTGCTTTTTTAATTGGGTATGTCGCCAATGGACCATGGATCAGATGAGCTGTTGAAAAGCCGCTTTCAACGGCTCATCTGATCCAGACTAGCAGTGCTATACATATTGAAATATATATTTTTGCATGCCATTCGCTAGATTCTGGACCTCCGCTAATGCAACTCTCTCTAATAAATTGAACCAGTTAAAGCTGCAGTACCTGATATTTTGGATTTGAGCAGTACTAATTACACAGTCAATAGCGCAGCATACCAAAAGTCATCTGAAAAAAAAAAGAGACTCCTGGACCCTCTGTGAGCATAATTTCTTTAGAGCGCAGGGACACTTGTTTTCAACCAATCACAGGCTTCCACAGGACAGGAGCGCTCTGATTGGTTGAAACATTGTTTATTTATCTAGAACCACAATCTATCAGTAATAATGTGAGGGAGCTGATGTTTAATTTCAAAATGCACAGCTTATTCACAGCTGATTTGGTATATTTAAAAAGAAAAAAATACTTCTGACTGCTGCTCAGTATTCTGATACTTCCTGGTTTGTGTGAGACCATGATAGAAAGTTGAGAAGGAGAGGAAAAGGAAAGGGGAGCACATTATACAAACATAGACCTTTTTTTTCCTGCACAAAATCAGGTACTACAACTTTAAACACCCAAAAAGCAGACAATCAGAGTATTTAACAGTTATAAATAATATTGATAATAATTGCTAAAGTGGTCATGATATACATGCTTTTAACATTTTGTTAGGAGAAGGCGTGAACATTGCTTGAGAATCACACTTCAAACTTATTCCTCCATTTGCACATGAATATTTGGAAACTTATTTCTCCATTTGCACATGAATATTTGGACACTTATTCCTCCATTTGCACATGAATATTTGGACACTTATTTCTCCATTTGCACATGAATATTTGGACATGTATTCCCCCATTTGCACATGAATATTTATACTGTACCTGATGAGTTACCTGTTTACATACCTTCACAGCCACTGTTTACTGCTGACATAACAGCTAATGTAGCACATATATGTACATACATCTCTTACATTTTTTTTACTTTTTTATATATATATTCACACTTA
>JAVQKC010024241.1:0-12145 GCA_036025475.1 Philypnodon macrostomus | reverse complement strand
ACTCAGATGGTTTGGAGATAATGGACTCAGATGGTTTGGAGATAATGTGACTCCGATGGTTTGGAGATAATGGACTCAGATGGTTTGGAGATAATGGACTCAGATGGTTTGGAGATAATGGACTCAGATGGTTTGGAGATAATGTGACTCCGATGGTTTGGAGATAATGGACTCAGATGGTTTGGAGATAATGTGACTCCGATGGTTTGGAGATAATGTGACTCCGATGGTTTGGAGATAATGGACTCAGATGGTTTGGACATGATCAGAGAAAAGACAGGATGCTGAGGTTGACACAATTATAATTTGCTGTGGAGATCCTTGCAATAAAGTAATTTCTACATCAACTAGGTGTGGGCGATATGGTAACAATATTATATCACTCTTTTATTAAGCCGTGATCACTACTTTGATTTGAAGATCAGGTCTGTACAGAAGAGTAAGGTCTGTACAGAAGAGTAAGGTCTGTTCAGAAGATACAGTCTTTTCAGAAGAGTAAGGTCTGTTCAGAAGAGTAAGGTCTGTTCAGAAGAGTAAGGTCTGTTCAGAAGAGTAAGGTCTGTTCAGAAGAGTGAGGTCTGTTCAGAAGATAAGGTCTGTTCAGAAGAGTAAGGTTTGTTCAGAAGAGTGAGGTCTGTTCAGAAGATACAATCTGTTCAGAAGAGTAAGGTCTGTTCCTGCCATTTTACACAAATTACATATTTGTTGTATGTAGAATGACATGGTTCTGAATAATGCCACTAATTGAATTACATATTAAAATATTATTGGTAGCAAGGTAATGTGATGTGTGCTTTGGGTGGCACATCCTGGTTTCTGGGAGATGGCCTGTCTGAGGTTGCTAGGTTACGAGTAAAGGTGAAGAACACCCATGGGTTTTTCTATATATGTTTGTGCCCTCATTAAAGGTATAATAGGAGATGTTTCTGTCTTATTTTTGCAATATTTCATGAAAAATTGATTACTATCCCTTTAAGACATGATTTATAAAAATAAAAATGAATATACATTATCTGTGAAAGCCGTCGGGCAGTAATATCGACTGGGCCAGAAGCTGTCTTTTTATATAACCAAGGTTGTTCTACTGTTGAGTGCTGATTGTAATTACAATAAGAAAGTGTTTCTAACGCGACGCTAGCGGCATTTCCCGAGAACTATTATTATGCTAATTGCAAAATATATTCTTTGAGTAGAGTTGAGTGACTATCAGGTTGTCGTTATTTCGTCTGAGGTTGTTGAGTGTGCATGTGTTTCTTTCAAAAACTAATAACAATTGCATGGTTTATAAATTGACATAAACATCTTCAACAGAAATCCATTTATCTGTGGTCCATCCATGTTATAAGCTGTGTTCAAAGATTATGTTGGGAAGTGATAATAGCATTTTCTAATTGTAAGTTTCAGTTTCTTTGGAGTTTACATTTCTCTTGTTCTCACCATGATTCATAAAGGTGTGAATCAGTGTGAAGGAAGTACAACCCTTTCCACAGGGAATATCACCTGATGTGGCTGCGTAAATTGACTGATATATTTTTATCTACAGAAATTTCTTTCGAATCCTTTCTAGGGACGTGTTTCATCTACATCTCAACCAAGCTTACTCCTGAAAGGTTTACTACACATATAAATACATTCATTTTGTCTGTCCAAAAGCTGTAAAAATGACTTCCCCAACATAGCCAGTTTGATATTTTCAAGCTTTGCAGACCAACCAACCAACCCACCAACCAATAGCAATAGCAGCACCCTATTATATGAAATTAATTTGTACGGTAATATCTGATTGCTCAAACGTTACCACTAATCTGTGATGTCATAGCAAGGTTTGCTATTCATTCTCATTACGTTAGGATTAGGTCAATATTTTTGCTCTGTTACACAAATCATAAACTGCATGTTTTAAGAAAAAAGCTGAGAGTGAACAAATTCTACTTTTGGTGGCACAATCTTTTGGCTTCAGACCCACACGGTGCGTCCAGGTTATCACAAGCCAGCTGTCCCTGTCAGGTTTAGCATGCAGCCTGCTGTTCCAGTTACACTCAGGGCTCATCCGGGGCCAGCCCATAACTCATCATTTATCATGCTTCAAAAGAGTAGCTTAAAACACCTTTACACTTTAGACTACAATACAGTTACCTTAGCGTATTCATTCTAAAGTAGGCTAATTCATCCATAAGAAAGAGTCACACTGGACAATGGATTTTTAAAAACCTGGAGAGTCCACGCAACAGATTATTTAAGTCCACAATTGGTGCAAACATACTCTTTCTGTACGTGTAGATTTTGCTAACATGCTGCATCTATAAGCCGTTAATCATCGAAATACGGTATATATTTGCTGATTCTGCAGAAATAATATCAAATGAGAAATATTGATTTATTGGAGAAAAATACAAGAACACCGTAAATTGCCCAAGAGCCAAACTGCATTAATGCCTTTGCCTTATACTGGAATGGTGTGTTTAAACTGTGGTACAAAGAGTTGCATCCTTCAAGTGCCTTTGTTCAAACACAGCAATTTATTCTTTAACTAGGGCATGGTCACTGCTTTGAAAATACAACCTGATATGGTCAGATCCAGCCACATCCACTTTTAAATAATAATGTAAATAATTAAAATCTGAACACGTGAATGACATGCTTTTTGTTTCCTTTGGGCTTTTCGCTCATTAAAGTTCATCATTGCAAATTACCTGACTCCCAATGTATAGTAACTATATCGGCGAAACGACAATATTATGGAATCACATCGGTGCGTCCTCGTCCGCTGATCCTAGCTGTGAACTTGATAACTCAAAAATTAATTGCCGGATCAGTTTCAACATTTGCACACAGGTACATACCATAAAGACGCCAAACTGTATTGATTTGGGTACTTCTATAATGAATATTAATTAAGTAATTAATTCATTACGCAATAACTCAAAAAGTCTTTGCTGGATATTTTTCAACTGTTGCACACAGGTACATATCAGGAAGATATAGGTACATTACAGAGGTAAAATAAAGAACTTACTTTGGCAATGAAACTTGGTACAGTGATTCTCCACAGTGTACCCAACATAAAAAAATATTATTACCCCACCCTTCAACAAACAGGAAATCAGCCATTTTGAATATAATTTGGGAGGTCAGGTATATTTGACAGCCTCTAATTTGCACATACTTTGCCCGATTAGGCTCAAACCTGAAATACCTAATTACCCCCGGCCCTGAACACATCTGACTAATATGATGGCAGTTACCTCTCTAGCGCCCTCTATAGACTGAAAGAAGAATGTAGTTTTAGGGAACACAATTTGGCAAAAACATTCTTCACAAACATCCAGACAAATCAAAAAAGTCAAATAGACCATTCCCATGTTTGTCATGGTTTGGGGGCGGGGCCTCTAAATTGCTCGTTAACAATCTAAAAACCTTTAGAAATCACACAATGTCTGATTAAGATGCCCGTTGGTGAGTGTAGCAGACGTATGGGGCCATGTCGAGAACGACAGCACAGGCCTAGTTTGAATGTTGATTTTGAATAGGTTTATGCCCTCTTCCATCTATCCAGGCTTGGGACTGAGTAAACTGGTTAGCCACCCACCATGATAAAATTATGTAAATGGGAATGATGTTTATAATTGAAAGAAATACTGGTATTTCAAGTCAGTTAAAGTTCCTGAGGGTTCATGTCAGATCAGTGCGTTTTCTTGTCATCAACTTTTTGCTCTCTGGTTAATATCCTTTATCTACTTTTTACTTTGATTTACACATCGCTCTTGTTAGAACCTTTCCATTTGTGCCTACCTTCATTTTTCCCCGACTCCATCTTCCAATGCTTCTGTCAGCCTCAGCGTTTCTTAGCATCTCTGTTAACTTTCAGCTTCTTTTCAATCAATCAATTTAGGTTTTTCAATTTTCACTGCTTTATTGGTCGACCGCTGAAACGGATGGGTATATCATATATCTTACCTCTTTTCACACTTTTTCTGCTACACTGTAAAATTAGTTAACCTTAAAAACATCCAAAAACCTATTGCCCTAAACAAGAGTTTCGGCGATATTATGGAATCACCTCCTACGTGTGAACGCGATAACTCAAAACGCGATAACGCAAAACCAAACGATCAGTTTCAAAATTTATATACAATTACATTTCATAAAGATGTCGAACTGGATTGATTTTGGTATTTCTACGATGAATATTAATTAAGTATTAATTAATTAATGACCTTAAGCTGAGAATGCAAAAACACAAAAGTCTTTGCCGGATCTCTTTTAACTTTTCTGGACAGTTACATATCATGAAGACACTGAACTGGATTGAGTTTGGTACTTCTGCGAATAATGACAATTAAATAATTAACTAATTAATGCCCAGACGCACTTTTATTGAGCGATTAATTCTGTTGAACATAAACCAAATTGCATGAATTTTCGCACAGTGATCCGAGCTAGTGTATATTTAATGTACATTTGCAATTTTTTGATTGAAATGGTGAAGTCAGTTATATTTGACAGCCTCTAACTTGCACATACTTTGCCGAATTAGGCTCAAACCTGAAACACCTAATTACCCCCCGGCCCTGAACACATCTGACTAATATGATGGCAGTTACCTCTGTAGCGCCCCCTATAGACTGAAAGAAGAATGTTGTTCCAAATTTGGCAAAGAATATTTTTTCACAAACATCCAGGCAAATCAAACAAGTCAAATAGACTCTTCCCATATTTGTCATGGTTTGGGGGCGGGGCCCTTAGGACCCTTAGTAATCCCACAATGTCTGAGTAAGGTGCCCACTGGTGACATAGCAGTTGTAGCAGACATATGGGGCCATTTTGCCGATACACACCTTGCTGTCAGGTACAACGGTATAGTAAAAAAAAATGGCAATTATCTAGAGTGTAACCCATCCAAGGCCCATAGTTGCAAGGATAAATTATCATTAACTGGAACTAAGGACAACTGACAAGTGACAACAGTTTTCTTCATCACATCTTCAGCAAGTTTTTGTGTGTCTTTGCTCGACTTGTGCCTGTCTCACTTTCCATCACTCCATCATGCCGCTCCCATCAAAGCATTCACTCTGACCTTTTTATTTAAGCATTTTTCCCCCACTCTCCTCTTACGTCTTTTCTTGCTCCCTCTCTATCTCTTCACCTGGTCTCACTGCATTACTGCCCGCTTGCCTGTGGTTTCCTTGGAAATACAGTATGTGCACACAGAATCACAGGTGCACAGCTAGCCACATGCACACACGCACACACGTACACACGCACACACGCACACACACACACACAATCTTCTCTTTTATCCATACAAGCTGCCACCGTGTCAAGTATTTGGCTCTTGTGATTTCACTGTGGGTGTATATGAGCTTGTACTTGTTATATTGTGATGACATACTGCTATGGTATAAGGTCATTCTCTAAAAGTCAAAATGTTGTGTTTCTGGTAACGTAGTGTAAGTTTGTTTAAATATGTTTTTTAAGTACTTGATGGTTTCACTTTAAACTACCAGTACTTTTAGGATGGTGTACTTCAAATACAGTTCGAAAATACATTGAGTGGGTTGTATTTCTTTCCAGTAAAACTATTCAATGGGACCAAATCTATATCTAGATCTAATTATTTACTCATCCATGACCCTATAAAGTAATCAAAATGTGACCAGCTTGAGGTATTTTAAAAACAGACTAACAAACCAACCTCCAATGTCCTCTATGTAACTGACTTTTTTTACCCGTTGTCTCGCATCATCATCATCATCATCATCATCATCATCATCATCATATCCATTCTGCTTCCATATAAAAGAACGTGTATTATACCATATGGTACTCCTGAGTTGCTAGGCAAACTCTAAATGGAACAGGACACAAATAAACAAACAAACAAACAAACAAAAACCTGGCCAGCTGTTCCCATCCTCTGCCTGTATCTCTATCTGAGTTTTAACAGTTACATGTTGTTTTGCTGTGGGAGATTTTGAAGTAAGAAGCACACATTGCAGACATCATTTAGTGTTTGAATAATGATGAAAAGAAGCCATGAAGTGTAGCTCAGTATTACCCCTCACATATTGGGTGCCATATACAAGTGAAGAAGCAGTCTTTTACCAGGTATCCCCATTAAGTTCCCTCTCAGAATGTTGACATTTGAAAATGACTGAGGCAAAAAAAATAATCAAATAAATACTAAATGAAACTAAATGAAAACAGATTTTTGGTTATGTAAGGCTTTTTACATTAAAATCGCACTGCAAACACTTGAAGCTCAACACGCTATCAGCAATCCAATTAGTCTGACTGAATAGACGTACAGCCATTTTGAATTTTGGCAGCAAGTTTTTATTGTAGCATTGTAGTATTGTGGCATTGCTTCTTGTATAAAAAGGAGGACATCCAGACCAACTTCACAGTGCTAACAACCACGACTACTCACAAAAAGACAGGCAGAGGTTGTATTCATTATGTTTCATAGATGTACAGGGTTTTCATTGTCTGCTATACTGAGAGTTTTAGAACAGCCTGTGGTCATTCCTAGAGTTGAGGAACTCGAATTTGTAGGTCAAAAGTCAAACTAAGTCCAGATTTATTTCCATACCCCAAACACAAATTGACTACCAAATTTGACAAAGTGTATAACAGGAACAAGCAACGTGTCAGGAGAAGAGAAAAGTCACATAAAAATACCAACGCCACAGTTCACTGGAGCATAATACAGAACAACAAGAGATCCAAACCAAACTTCATCCATTCACACATTGTATTAGTACATCCTACACCTTTCACCTCCATCCTGTGTGCCCTTTTACTCTTCAAGCTACGTCGCTTTTATTATCATCTTCTGCAAAGCTGCAAAAACAAAGGGGGGATAGGGGAAGCAGTGGTCAGTGTCTGTGTTACTGTGGGTTCTCGCCGTCTTCCTTCCGCCATCCAAAGTCATGCCCGTGTTTGGGAAATTGGTTAATCTAAATTGCCCCTAATGAATCAATGTGAGAGTGATGTCTGTTGTATGCCAGACCAGATTGCAGGGATAAGCTTCAGGCATCCACAAGAAAGAGAAAATGAATGAATGGATATCTTTCATTGTAAAGCTCTATACATTCAGTCAACACCACTCAAGCAAATTAGCGTGTGCGAACTCTGTGAAGTGGTCGAATTTATTTTGTGCGTTATTGTGAACTGATTTCCTCATATATTCAATGCTTTTTAATTGGACTGGCTTACCAAAGTACTCTTGTTGTTAGGTCTATTAAGAGGACGTTAGCGTGCATGCAAATTAGTCCGCCTTTTTACATTTTTGTTCTGATTACTGTTTAACACTGCCTGAAGCAGGTAACAGGGAAATAGCTCTGAACCAGAATTAAATTAGAACAAAATAGAATTGAAAGAGTTGACGAACGAGAGAAAGATTTGTTGGTTCATAATTTTATCTATAACGAAGACAGAGACAGATGCATGTTGTAATATTTACCCGAGGAAGATAATCTATTTAATTACAGAAGGTTAAAGATGATGATGCAGCTGGAGAAGGTTATAGAAGGTGAGTCCTTTTTTTAAAATAACTGCCATATAATGTAGGGTCAAAAGTTAAATCAATGCCCCAGACTTGTTTTGATATCTGGAGCTCCTATCAAGCCAAAATGAAAAGGAAGGGGTCGTGACATGAACCATTTGATCTCCTCCATCCTGTCTACTGCAAAAAAAATCATGATAAATCGCTGAAGGGACCGAGTCACAAGGGTTTGGTCATAAAGCAGTGTGTGTGCATGCGTGTGCGTGTGTGTATTTTTAGGGTCACGCAAACAGTTCTCTCTATTGCACTTAATCAATATAGTCTGATTTTTTCACATCCTATCCGTCTGCTTTTTTGTTTAGTTTTCTTTAGCTGTGGTGATAGCAGAGGAAGGGGGCCAAGCTGTCTAAATGGTCTCTTGTGAATGAAGCGAATTGAGACAGGGCTTATTGGCATGCATGAGCAGCTCCTTTAAAGTAACTACGCATATCAATCATGTCGCGTGTGGATTCGTGACCTTCTGTGGAGTTGTGGAGGCTGAATACTGTACAAAATAATGCGCATGTGCATAAGACAATGACACATGCATTCACTCGTGCAACACACTCAAAATCACATGCACAGCCGTTCAGCACTCCGTCAAACTGTCATGGTGTGGTTTGACACCCGCTCTGGTGTCTTGTCATTAGTTTCAGTGAGAGATGTCCTGTCTGCTCCACAAAAACAAACATGCCAGGCGGTGACAAATCAATTAATCAGTCTGGGCATTTGCCAATAGTTATGTTTCATTTAGAACTAATGCCCATTGAATGTTTCAGAAAGTTTCCAATAATGCATAGACAACACTTTCAATCAGGATACACGCGAGGCTCCCTGATCAATGGATTGTCACAGTCAGATAGATTGGTGTCCGGGCTGCGGCTTGTATGAGTGATGATCGGTCTTTATGGGAACTGGATAGATGGTGCTTTGAGCAGGACGCAGCGCTGCGTCAGGAGCCGTTAAAACATATTTCACACATGTTTCTCTCAAGACTCTAAACAAATCATTTATCTGCATGGAAACATTCTGAAATCAATTGAAATTGGTTCAAACTGCGCAGCCAGAACACATTCTCTAATACTTCTTATTGGATTAGAAGCGGCAAGGCAATGGCCATGTAGTTGATGGGCTAGCTCGTCGAGACATACACTAACAGTCACCCATGCACAAAAAGTCACTACAGGTACAGTAATTAGTTTGAAATTTCAACTGACATCAAAGAACTAGGCCTCTGTAGTCGTGGATCCACACCATTATATATACTGGATAGTAACTCAAAATGTAATAAACACTATGTGAAAAATCCATAGTGCATTTATTCATGCTGTATATCTACAACCAGAGAAAGCAGTGAGGCCAGTTTATTTGGTCAAAGTCATTCATGAAGCTGGGCATATTATTCTACCAATATTTCTGCTGCTTGTTTGCGTCTGCCCTGCTTTCTACCTTTGTTGTTTTTTGATGATGGATTCTCCTGGCCATGCTACCAGTTTCTCCATAGTGTAATCGCTTGAAAACTATTGCGTTGTTTGCATCATTCATTGGTTTTGCTTCTCTTTGTTTTGCTGTGTGTGTTGTTAAAACCCACCTTCCTTCCCACTGGCTAGCTGTCAGTCGTGCCATTCCTGCCACATTTCCACTTCTGAGTATTTTACAAAATACTTTATTTATTGTTGGTGCCACCTTCCACGTTGACCTGTTTACTGACGCTTGCTAATTCCCAGTTGCAGTTTTAGGCACGTTTTTTTTTTACCACATTTACCTTTCTTTGAATCTGCACCTTCTCCAGTTTCTCTCTCTCTTTTTCATTCATTGTTTAGGACTGAGTTCTTCCTTATTCTTTCGTCTTCTATCCTCTCGCTGCACTTGGTCCTCAGTTGAACAGACAGTAGAAGGAGCACAGTGTGCCCCAGGCAAGAGCAGACAGAGGAGCCGCTCTGTCCGACCTCCCTCCCCTCTCCGGAGAGCAAAACTAATGCAGACACGCCAATAAGCTGTAAGGAGACAATTATTCACCATTTATATCAGCTCTCTGTCTCCACAAGTTAGCGCCACACACCTCTAGACCCTTGTGCTGGGTTTTATTCAATGCCACATTCTCATTTCATTGTTGGGACTGAAAAAGAAAGCGCCGTTTAGACGTCATTACGATAAATAAGGGCTTGTGTATGAAATGTATCTCAGCAAATATGGGCCTTAGGTGCCAATTGCCACTTAGTGACAGGGCTATATTCAGTAATGGCAATTTTAAATTCACCAATTGTGGAGAGAGAGAGAGAGAGAGAGAGAGAGAGAGAGAGACTCTGTAAATTTAATTTAATTTCTTTCAAAAATTTTTTCAAAAACAAGGAAAGTACTATTGTATGTATATATGTATGTACAGACCAAAAGTTTGGACACACCTCATTCATTCAATGAGTTTTCTTTATTTTCATGACTGTGAAAAGGCAAGAAATCCCACTTATTAACCCCTGACAGGGCACACCTGTGAAGAGAAAAACATTTTCAGCTCATCAAGCTCATGAAGCTCATCAAGAGAATGCAGAGTGTGTGCAAAGCAGTAATCAGAGCAAAAGGTGGCTACTTTGAATAATATTGTTTGACACTTTTTTGTTAAGTACATATTTCCATATTTGTGTTAATTCATAGTTTTGATGGAAACTCATTGAATGAGAAGGTGTGTCCAAACTTTTGGTCTGTACTGTATATATATATATAGTTACAGTAAAAATGACAGTGAAGAGCTGAGCATAAATAAATGACGAGTCAATGATCTTTCCAGATTAGCAGATTGTCATAACTTTATTTCACAACTCAATTCATTTTTGTTCACCATATCGCCCACCCCTAGTGTTTTGTATAGAACTATAGAATAGGGTTTGATGATAAAGCTTGATCTGACACTATTATTTCCATGTTGTTGTCTACAGATTACCAGAGACTGATGACAGTGGCAGAGGGCATAACCACGCTCCTCTTCCCGTTCCAGTGGCAGCACATCTACCTGCCCATCGTGTCTGCACCCCTGTGCCACCTCCTGGACGCCCCTGTGCCCTTCATGATGGGCATACAGAGACGGGACGGGGCTCAGAGGTCTGCCCTGCACCTGCCGCATGAGGTACGCTCAACATGGGATGTATGGTAAATTTAGGAAATAAATCTTGATATAGAGGCTTGTATTGGGTTTACTTAGATGACACTTAAGATTTGCAACACTGTGAGTCTTCGTTTAAAATGGGGTATACACATCTCAGAATTGTGTTTATTGAGATATTGCTTATACAATAATGGTACTTGAACTTTCTCTGATGGTACTTCAACATGGTTTTGTCCTGCATAGTCCTAGTTTAGTCCTGGTGTAGACCTGGGTTAGAACTGGTTCTGAACTACATTAGTCATGGTTTATATTATCTAGTTCAGAGATGTTTTAGACCTGGTTTAGTCCTAGATTAAAACTGATTAAGTCTTAAATTAGTCTTTGTTTGGATGTGGGTTAGTCCTAGGTTGTACTAGGAACCACTGAATTGGGTACATAAGGCAATCATTTGAAAAAGAAAAAATAGAGAATATTATATTATCAATAAAAATATAATTATACTAAAAAAAATATTTTTTGTATGTACAGCCAGTTGAAATTAAGAAGCAAAAATATAGAAATAATTTGGGAGAGCTCATTATTGGTCACACATAGTAGAGGAGTTCAAAGGAGAAGAAGTTAAAAATAAACAACCGATGCTTATTAGTTTTAGTGCATCTGACACCACCAATGTGTACCTACTATAGAAATTAATTGGATCCTGTAACTGTGTTTTTGTAGACTTTTTACATATAATTTATCCAAAACTGGCTATTAAAATGATATACCAAGGAAGAAAATATGTTTTTTGCATGGACTTGCACTTTGCTGAAAGCCCTGTCAACAGAAACATTTGCTCAAAGCTGGGTCAGTGCTCCTGTTCCTTGGTTTACAAAGCTTCATCTCCACTTTGTGCGGCATTATAATAAATGCTTTTTGAAGTGTGGCTGCCCCAGTAACAGTAGTATGAAGAGGGACGGGGGATGAAAGCCAAAACACACAGCGGTAGAAGAATGGGCCCTGCTAAAAAATGGACAATTAGTAATCCCCACTTATTACTTGTGTTTTAGAGGGCCTATATTTATATCGGCGAAACAACAATATTATGGAATCACGTCAGTGTTCAAACTGTATCGATTTGGGTACTTCTTCGATGAATATTAATGAAGTAATAATTAATAACGGGCCAAAACTGTGAACGCAATAAGTCAAAAAGTCTTTGCTGGATCTTTTTCAACTGTTGCACACAGGTACATATCATGAAGATGCAGAACTGGATTGAGTTTGGTACATCTTCGATGAATGACAATAAAATAATTCACAAATTAATATTTTGATGCACTTTTATTGAGCCATTAATCCTGCTGAACATAAACAAAATCATGTGAATGTTGTCACATTGATCCAGGCACGTGTATACTTAATGTACATAGGCACATTACAGAGGTCAAATAATGAATGCCTCTATAGCGCCCCCATGTTTATGACCCCTATGGGACCCTGGACACACTTACTTTGGC
>JAVQKC010024238.1:0-16034 GCA_036025475.1 Philypnodon macrostomus | reverse complement strand
AGTCACCTGAAATGGTGTTCACTTCACAGGTGTGCCCTGTCAGGGTTAATAAGTGGGATTTCTTGCCTTTTCATGAAAATAAAGAAAACTCTTTGAATGAATGAGGTGTGTCCAAACTTTTGGTCTGTAATGTAGATTGTTCTGCAATTACTGCCAGGTTTACAAGCTTGGATGATGTGGAGAATACGTTTTTTTTTTAGCCATTCAATAGAAAGCAGAGTCTACACTGTATTAATACCAAAGAAGACGATTAGATCAAATTGTGATTGTGATTGTATTAGTATAAATGACTGTCAGAAAAAAAAACAACACTTGGTAAATGAATTCTCCTGTTGAAGGACATTATATTAAAAAGCTGTTGAAAATCAGTAGTGTATTTTAATAAATGTAATATCATCTTGGGCTCACTACACGGTAATGAACTCAGTGGCTTCAACCTAATTTACTCCAATAGAAAGTTATCACAAAGGGTTATTAATAACTGTGGCTGTTATAGCAAAGATGAATAAGTTAGAACAATCTAAATACCATTACATTTCTGTTCCAGGGTTAAATATGTTTAAAGCAATGTTTAAAATTCCATTGCATTATTTTGGTGTTAAATGAACTCTTAACAGAAATAACAGCCCCTCCCTGAGTCTTAAGAGCCTCTTCACAATGTAAGTCATACATCATTGCCCCATGTGTCACTTGACTATAATTATCATTGTTAAGTTCATTATTGAAGCCTATATATTTGTTTAATGTACACAGTTTACTTGTGCCATAGAGGTTATAGTACGCCTCTGCTTTACTTACTCTGACTCTATTTTTCCAAAGACTCACATTTCTATAGCTTTTTTGGAGAGTTTGTGGTGGCTTACCCCTGGCTTCACCACTAGGTTATAGGCTATAACTATGATTTATACACTGCTAGCATTGTAAACATTTTGAAATACCCTGAAAGGAGAATGAGCTTCTTTCTGGCAATTGTTTTCCTTCAACAGTATATCTGTATAGATACTGGAAGAATGTATGGCAGGGAATCCATCAGCTGTTCCTCCCCGTTGACGAATTATTGCCATATTATTACTGTATGTTACAATGTAAGGACCCACGCACAACGGCCACAGACGAGAGAAAGAGGCATTTGATTAAACAAATAATAACGCAAAATGAGGTCAAAGGTCAGACTGAAAATTAAGTGCAGTTAAAGGAAGGCAGCGTGGAGCCTGGTTCTTGAGAAAGTGGGATAAACATACGTCCATGCAGACAGTGAAATGTAATTTTGAGAAATTAACTTGACTGTAGTCAGCCAGCTCAAGAATCAAACTCCTACATAAAGCTATTGCAAAGATGAGCTTTCCACCATGTTTTAATATTGATCACTGTTGCCTCAGAGCAAGAAGGTCCCAGGTTGGTTGTCTGGGCTTGGCAGGCCTTTCTGTGTGGAGTTTGCCTGTTCTCCTCGTGCCTGCATAGGTTTCCTCCAAGCACGCTGGTTTCCTCTACCACTAAAAAAACATGTGCAATAGGTTGCCCGAATGAGGCCAGGACTCCCCTGCAAAAAGGATTCATCTCAGTCGGGATATTCTAGTTAGATAAAGGTCAAATAAAATAAGCCTGTTTGAGTATTCATGAAGGCTAAGGTGCTGACTTTTTGTTTTTGAGATATTTTTTGGCTTTTTTCGTTTTTTATTGATAGGACAGTATAGTGTCAGGAAACCAGGGAGAAAATCAGGGAGTGACATTCGACCTCACCACAACGGGGCGAACATTTCAAGCTCTGATTATGGCTCTACCAACTGAGCTAACCTGTGGCCCCTAATATTCTGACCTTTGAACTGACGTAGTGAAGTAGACATTTAGTACACCTAAAAAGGACATGCACCTAATCTGACAGTAGCCCACCAAAAGAAGATATTTAAGATGAATACTTCTTAAAGCCTTGATATGTGATTGCGATGAATACTGATTATTAATATTGATCCTGAAGAATATATAGGTTGAAAGTCCACCTCTGCATATCCTACACCAGTGCCTATGTGAATCCTCTTTCACACCTCCACATCCACTGGCTCCTCTCTTTTCTCCGCTCTGAGAAGTCTTCCCTCAAGCCACTTTCATGCTCCCTGTTCTCTGGCACACATTCACACGCAGTCTTCCCTCAAACCCATTCTCCTGTCTGCACCTGTCTGCACCTGGCATGCACCGGTCTCCCCTCTGCACCTCGCTGACGGGAGCGCATTAATCACCCGCACATCCACCTTCCTCGGGCTCTTTGTCTCTTGTCCTGTCACACTCGGCCCTCCGTTCTCTTGCTCCGGATCATATCTCTATTTATGTATGTGCAGCTAAAGTGGGATCACATTTCCTGCAGCTAGGGGTGTCAAATTATCACTGGTGGGGAAAGAAAAGAAGGTGTTTATGCATTTGCTGAAGTGTTGGGAGGAGAAAGATACAGAACGTGTTTCATATCTAGGGCAGGTAACAATAAGAGGATGTATTACGTCTGAGGAATAGAATGATGTGAGAAATACTGAACACTGGTTTGAAAAAGACAAGGTAAGGTTTACAGAACATGAGAGTTCCATGTGACGTAGTGAATTAAAAGGTGTAGTTTGTTTCAGATAATAAAATACAAATGAATATATAATGCTTTATCTGACCCTGTCCTATACAGTAACATCAGATCAGACTTTGTGGGTTAACATTTTGACCAATAGTAGTCGAGTATTCCTTTGGTCCCTCCCCTGTCCTATACAGCAACATCAGATCAGACTTTGCGGGTAAACACTGACCAAAAGTAGTCGAGTTTTCCTTTAGTCCGTCCTCTGCCTCTATATAGCAACATCCGATCAGACTTTGTGGGTTAACACTTTAACCAATAGTAGTCAGGTTTGCCTTTAGTCCATCCCCTGTACTATACAGCAACATCAGATCAGATTTTGTGGTTAACACTTTGACCAATATTAGTCGAGTATTCCTTTAGTCCCTCCCCTGGCATCTACAGACTACAGATTACCTACTTTACATCATAGAACAGGGTCAGAGAGCCAATTCTACGCTTTTTGAGACCCCCAAGCATTTTACAAGTCCATTATTCATTCACTGCACAGTAACAAATGGTAGTGGTGGACTATCTCTACAGCTGCAGCTGCCCTGGGGTTGACTGACAGAGACTTGGCAGCCATACCATGCTTACAGCCTCTCCAAACATCAAACACTAAACATTCATACAGGCAGGTGGGCAAAGTGTCCAAGAGCCTTAGGACACAAACGCGGTTCACATATCCAACAAAACATATCACAAATCTATTTATTACATTACTTTTTCTGTGGAAGAAATTTAATTGGCGGTGTTATATTATATTATACCAATAACTACTGTGGTTTTGATTATACAGTTGATGCCCCTACTGATTTGGGACTGGCATATTTTGTGGCTTGAATTTCTGGCTCTGCATTGGGAATCAACATTCCACAAATGGCTGATAATCAAGCCTAGTAATACAAACAACCGTCTGTACATAAATTGAAGCATCTGTTTCCAAACCTTTATTCTAAGCATCTCCAATGACTTCATAATACTGTCCAATGTACAAAGCAACAGGCGACATCCACCACGGCCAGCTGAAAACACCCACCTCTGAAACAAATTGAAAGAAATCAGAAGCCATTTGCTTCTCGTCCCAATAGAGTTTTTTAGCACGCTCGTTTGTTTTATGGCCCTCTCTTATGCTCTTAAACACTGTCTAATCCCTGATTAGTGGAGGAAAGAGGCCGTTTAACGCTCGTCTCCACTCGTCTGCTGCTGAACTGTGACACACCAGAATGCACAAACACACACGTGCACGCTCACAACACGAGAGCGCACGTCAACAAACACACATTGTCCAACATGTCTGCTCAGCACTCACTACATACACAAGACTGTCAGACAATAAACAGGTACTTCAGAGGGATTTCACATCCATGGAGTGCGGCTAAACGGGCAAGACGATGCATGCAAATAGAGTGAAGTGGAAAGAGACAAGACAAGATCAATGAAGCAGGCCATATACAATCTCTCTGAGTGGAGTCTGCATGTGCTCCCTGTGTAACTGTGGGTTCTCTCCAGGTACACTTGCTTCCTTCCACCATTTCAAAGACGTGCATTTTGGTGAATTAGTGACTCCAAATAGCCATTGAATAGTTGTCTATCAGTGTATGTCAGCCTTGTGACTAGCTGGCCATTGTCAAAGCCTGTACCACACCAAAGGCATATAGTTACTTATGTGGTCATCATCATGTCTCCAGTCATCTCCAAACCCTGGTGATTGAATGTATGACCAATCTACAGGTACTGTATCCATATTATCTGAATTTAGTGTATTCCTTGCCAAGAGAGTAAACTTTTGCCAGAAGCCATGGACAATTAGTTGCACGGCTAACACCAGCAGACAAGTGTTTGCAAAAAGAAATAAGTAAACAATATAATAAACATAATAAAAATAAGTACAATAAAAATTCAAGGTGCAGGTAGGATTAGATAAGGTGTGTGTTTGGACAGTAGAAAGAAGCCTGCAAGAGAGCTTGTGTATTCTTTTTAAAAAACAAAATCACAAACTGTTAAACTATACAAAATATTTATGCCGACCCACAAAAATTGTGCAATTCTAAATACAGTTTCTTGATTTGGAAGATTACCCTGAGTATTCAAGATTCCTCTCCACACCCAAATAGAATGATGTGTGTGTTTGGAGACCAGGTTTACCGTAGTCCTGCCAACTTTTCAATACGTCCATTTATTTTTGGCCCAGAGCTCCTCGCTGCAGCCAGGTATCTCAGAGTAAATATTTTCCTGCTCATCTGCGACTAAATAAATCAGATCTGAACGTGAACCACAAGCCTTCACACATTGAGATAGCAATACATGTGTTTATGTAGATTTTTTTTTTTTTTATGTGGAGAATAAGACTCGATATAGCCCAGCAGAAAATGCAAGCCAATTCCAAAAAGGGTTTGGGACAGAATACATTGATTTGCAAATATATTATTGAGAAAAAACATATTCAGTGTTTAGGCTTTTTACCATTTTGTGGAAAAACAATTGCCTAATTTTGAAATTCATGGCAGCAGCAACACATCTCTGGGATAGATGAGACTTAGGTTCCGTCTCTGGTACTTAGCCCAGCTGACTAGGGATTTCAAAATACAGAACTGTATGTAACAAATGCTTGAGAGCTAAAAAAAATAAAAAAAAATTGTATTGCAATTTATCATGTCCCAACATTACTTTAAACACTTCTAGATGAGCAGCAATATTTTTCATTATTTTTCATTTCCCATATTGAATCAAGTAATTACAGTGGGCTCCAATCAGCGGAAGTGCTCCAGCAGAGGAGAGCAGGCAGATTGTATCAGTTTGACAGAGACAAGTCAACAACACCTTTATCTTCAGTCACATGTCCCCCGGTGCCACCACACGCACTATCTCTTCATTAGCAGCTGATAGGAGAAGGGAGCGTGACAGGTAATGGTGTCACGGCTGCTGTATCGGTTCACGTTTGTTTAGTATTTAGATCTAGTGGAACGTATATTGATAAAACTGAAATCATATGTTTGCCAGAGGTGACTTTCTAAGGCTTTTTAAGGACAAAGCATTGGCCTCTAGTTAAAAAGGGATTGGCAAGTAATTATATCACATCAGTTTGAATAGAGCTGGAAGAGGCAAGGTAAGTTTCTCAAGTAGATGTTAAAGCTCACAACACAATGATTACTTAAAGCTGCACTAGCTCATTTATTTGTCTTTGTAATTTAGCAAAGATAATTATTTAGGTATTAGTACAGCATCACAAGTCATCTGAGAGAAAACACTGAAAACAAAAACACTGAATTAACACCGGATTAAAAAGGTTTTATGAAGCAATAGTTTTCTCTGCCAGACAAAAAAATACAAAGTCCACTTAAATCGTGATGAAATCGAAAAATTGTGATCTTGATCTTATATCTGTATCTGTACCACATCGCCTACCCTTAAGTAAAAGTACTTAAGTCTATCATTAATCTAAGCCAGCCATTTACCAAAGTCAAGATTGCAGTGGCCCCCTTTAGTAGCCCACAAAATCTGAAATTACCTTTCATAATACAATTCTATATATTTGTTATTGTTATTATTTCAAGCTGTTTCTTTTTAAGTTCTTAATGTAGGGGCAAGCCAGATGCAAGTTCTCTGTACACTCTATACAAAGCGACCCATTCACAGAGACTTCCCCCGGTACAAAATTCTCCAGGTAGTCTGAACATTCAAGGTCAGTTATCCCTTTTTTACTGTGCCATGTTGATTTAACACAACCGTTCATCTCCATTTGTTTATTTACGCACAATGTTCGCCGTTTTGCCGTTTCACAGGTGTATACCACTTTTCTGATTAGATTACTCCGCGTTGTTCGTCCCGCCCCAGAAATCAATTGATGCGAGTGGGTCACCAGACTCACACACGGCTTGCCAGGCTACAGGACCTTCGCGGACCCCTGGGAAGCCCCGGACTGCAGTTTTGGAATCACTGAACCAAGCTTTTCCAAATAAGTCAAATTGATCCAAATATATAATCAATCAATCAATCAAAACAATCAATTACTTAAAACATTAGAGCAAATTATACATTGGATTCTAGTGACTATTATTTGAACCAACTAAATCAAATTGGAACAATGCTTTTTTTTTTTTACAGTTTTATTTTTGTGTGAGAAATCAGCGTAATAAATCAGATTTTCTAACCTAAGTGATTGTCTCTTCACTGTCTCATTCACATGTCTCGTCTCCTCACCTCCCTCCTCCACCCTCTGCTCCCTGTCGTCAGCCATGTCGTCACCTGGAGGTGTCCATGTCCCACGATGCACTGCTCCTGTTTCCCTCTACACTGCTGCTACTGATGATGGAACTGTAGTGACATCTACTGAGAGAGTAGGGCACAGGAGAGAGAGGGAGGGAACAGAGGGGCAATAGACTGGACTTACTGCTGTCACTAGAATGGAAATCGTCTCAAAGAAGATAGAATCATGTGTTTGGTTGACACCTTAACATAAAAAATATATCATTCATTCATCGTATTTCTGTTATGGGGTTGCAGGTTCATGGAGCCTATGCTAGGAGCTATGGACCTTAGGTGGAGTATATGCTGGACAATGGCTTGTTAGTCACGGGGCTTCATATTCTGTATGGTTCTTAACATCCTCATCAAATTCATTCATGTATTTATCTTTTTCTATTTATTCCAGATTTGGTGTTGCAAACATTCCAGCAACTATGGGCCTTAGGTGGGGTACAACTCAGACAATAAGACCCACTGACAGCCATTCACACTCATTCATTCCGTCATCATCTTCCACTTGTTCCTGTTAGGGGTTCCAGTGGCTCAAGCCTATCCCATGCATCAGCAACTATGGGCATTAGGCGGTGTACACCTTAGACAATGGTCAATAAGCCTCAAGGCTGAGATGCACACAGACAATCATTTACTCTAACATAAATGTACAGTCTTTTACAGAGGAGAACCAGAGAAATCTCCATTAAAAAAAGCTCTTGGATGGAACTCGCATCCTCCTTGCTCAGAAGCAGGGCTAACCACTCTGCCACTGTGCACCTGATTCATTGGTAATTCGTTTTGTGCTCGGATAATTACTTCTGTTTACTGAGACCAACTCTGAAATGTTTCTTATTCTCGTCGGCTGGGCGTCTCTGATATGGTGTGTTTGTAATTATTGTCTTTGCCAGGGGCTGTCAGAGCCCATTACGTGAGGTCAAAGCTAAATGACTATCCTGGGCCGATGACAGTTGCAGCCATAGTCCGTCTCACACACTTCTCCCCCCAAACCCTTCACATGTTCACTTGTGCAAACCAAAGTCATGCATGCTAGCAAGCACGTTTATACAAATGATGTAGCCTTTGATGGGTGTATTGAATAATTCAGTGTCTAGTCTACATAAAGCTGCCGTTCAGTCATACATGAATTAGAATTACAGTTGTTTGAAAGCTGGGATCCTGAGCATTTTGATGTGAGGTAGGTGGTCTTTCAGTAGTTTGTAATGCAAATGGACGTGGGTTTTTTTGGCTTGTTGTGTTTTGTTGCAACTGTGGGCGTCACGGTGGCACAGTGGTTCGATTCCGAGACCGTGGAGTTTGCATGTTCTCCCCGTGTCTGCGTAGGTTTCTTCCGCTCACTCCGGTTTCCCCTACCACTAAATGTACAATAGGTTCTCCATTGGGGCCAGGACTCCACTGAAAAAGAGATTCTGAATCTCATTGGGACTTTCCTGGTTAAAGAAAGGTCAAATACATTTTTAAAAATTAAATAATAAAGTTTAGTTAGTTTCATTTATTCATTGTCTGCTTTTTGACATTTGGGTCAACAATGGGCCTTAAAGAGGTAGTCTAGAGTTTACCCAAAATAAAAAATTTAAAATCTGAATGTGTTCTATGATAATCTGTCATAATTATCATTTTACTTTAGTCCTTCCCCTACCCTCTACAGCAAGATCAAATCAACATTTATGAGATACCACTGTGCAATATTAGTCTACATTAGTTCCACCCTGGCCTCAACAGCAACATCAAATCAGACTTTGTATGGGCTGCCACACCACTCATAAACTTGATTAGTATTGGTCAGAGCGGTATGCCACAAACTCCGATTTGATGTTGTTGGAGAGGCAAGGGGTGGGACTAAAGTAAAACCCGATTCAAGTCCAGACCTGGGCAATATATCATTACCATTGTGAAATATAGGGCAAATGCCTTGGTGGTGGTCTGGCTTCTCAAAGTGCTTGTATCGGCATCATAGTTTTCACCCACACAGACGTCTTCTTTGTGAGTACATGACAGCATTAGAGCAGCCAATGCCATCACTCTCATGATTTACTCTTGATATTATTTATTATAAACTATTTCCAGCCCAAGGAGGTTTTTCATTTTCCAAAGTGCCCGAGGTAGGTGTATCTGAGTCTATCAGAGAGGCCAATGACACAAGGACACATGTCATATAAAAGTGTAATACAGCTGATTGACTGACAGGGTTATGAGACTGTGAGTGAGGGGAAGGGGCAAGAGCAGTCAGGGGCGGGGCATAGCGTAGAGACAGGATATTGTATGAGTGGGTCAGTGGCAAAAAATGAATGTAGAAAATATTTGCAAATAAATGATGACATTTTACAGTACACGTGTTTGTGGGCATATCGCCTCCTTCGAATTATACGGTTCTATCTGACATTTTTGGCAAAATTTAGTCCTATTCTTGGATACCTAATCTTTATAATAGCACGCGTTTTGTTGAGTTTTGTTCATTTTTTTTTTGTAGCTTTTTATTTGAAAAAATATATCTAAAGTTCTATCTGTAATATCAAGCCTTGACTCGACTTTTGAAAGTGGATTTACTCAAATGTAGTCAGAACGCTGAACCTTATCAGTCTAAGGAGACGATATGGTGAAATTGAGACACACATGGGTGAACATAAAGCAATGACAAACTAAAGGCAAATTTTTTAAATATTTTTTTGTTTTTTGTTTTTTTTACATGAGCCGAGTTGGCTGTTTTTATGCATTTCGTGTTCTTATTTATTTTATTCTCTTGTGCTTTTAACTTGTTCTAAATGGTATTTGACTGTGTATTTAATTGCACCTGTAAAGCACTATAATAGGCTATACAAATAAACTTGACCCTGACCTTGACCTTGGGTTCAATGGATTCACTAGGGGCGGTATGTGCCCTGGCTTTTGTTAGTTACAGTAGGTTGATGTTTACATTGATTTGTTTGTTATCAAGATTTAAAAACCAGGAAATGCGTGAATGATTTGTGTGTAGATCCAGATCACCAACTCAAGCTTGATTCAAGTAGTTTACATGAATCTGTGTCTGTTATTGTCAAAACTAGTTTGTATTAAAACACATAAACAGTATAAACCAGTGGTGGGCAAACTGCGGCCCTTGGAGCTTTTTAATCTGGCCTTCTTAGCATTTTCTATGTAGTAAAATATTGACATTGTGCCACATTGTTATACCCTGCAGTAACCACATGCATTTCCCCCTTAATTGAATGAGTCTTTTCTCAACACACTATTGAGTCATGGTGATTCCAACAGATGGTGCTGGATAAACACCATGAGCCTTTCTGAACCCTGTTTATTGTCCTGTCTATTGTTTTCTATGCACTGGCAACAATGAGTGGGTCAAACAAAAGGCTGTATGAAAAGGCTGTATGTCTCATGTGTCAGTAACGGCTGCAGTTTTTTGAGAATACAATCTGTGCTGGCCCACTTGACACATTTCTAAACCCCCCCGTGGCCTTTGAGTCAAACAGTTTGCCCACCCCTGGTCTAGACAGAATCAAGTTCAACTTTACTCAGAAGAGTAGGCACGAGAAGAGATGATCACATTATGATGCGCTTCAAGTCACTGGATTTCCATTCAATAAAACTGTATGCTGCAATGTGGATCTATGGCCATATGAGCTCCTTTACCCCAAATGTAAACTACTATACTAAACCAAGTGTCAACCTGATCTATAGGATTAAACCCAATAAATACCAGACCCTTTAGAACCCGCACCCATTTAGCCTTACAGGAAAATGATGTGGTACATACTAGTGTTGTAGTCAAGACAGGACTATCCGAGACCAAGGCACATGGAGACCAGTTCAAGACCAGACAGTTCAAAAACACAGATTCAAGTCAAATTAAACATGATTTCATTTTAGCTTATGTTTTATGATATTTATTGAAAAATATGCTTCAAACAATATCATAAAAATATAAAGTGTTGTAATCCCAATAAGAAATTGTAGGAAAAGTCTCTGAGACCACTCTGTCCAAGACTGTGCCAGAGTAAAATTGATGTTCGAGACCAAGACCAAGATGGAGTCAAACTGTGTCTGAGACGAGAACAGGACAGTGAAAAAGTGGTTCTGAGACTGGCCACTAAACACTAGTGCATACACCACGCCATATGGACCATCTAGATCACATGTATGCAGTTTTTTCAGAATAGCAGCCCCTCATGACTCTGATCTGTAAAGTTGCATACAGTTGCAAGGAAAAGTATGTGAAACCTTTGGAATTACTCGAATTTCTGCATGAACTGGTCATAAATGTGTCCAAGTCACAACAATAGACAAATACAGTATGTGTGACATTGGGCTTTTATGATTATATGTATTTGTCATGTGCATATAATTGCACATATCTGTTTGGTAACACATATTTGTGCATTTATTTGTATAAAATAGAAAAATATAGGGGTATCTACAAAAATGTGATAGTTATAGTTTCAAAATGCCATTTCAGAAAGTGAAACTCACCCAAAGATATCCTAAGTCATTAAAGTTCTTTTTGTCTTATTTTTACAGCGATATATATATATATATGGAAGAATGCTGAACACTGTCCAGTAATTAACAAGGTTGTTCTTAACGCTTCTATGGTGCTGTATCCAAGGAGCACATAATAGTACATCTTACAGTCTGTGATGATGATGTGAGTGTCATGTGATCCACTGCACGCACCAGGAAATGTTAAAGCACTTCATGTTTTGTCCCCGTGGTCCTTACCAGAATTAAATGTCGAAACCAAATCTAATCTATAGGACTGAACTAGGGCTAAAATAGACCAAACCATGTCTAAATCATATTTGCTGACATAATTGCATGCTTGAAAAACAACTAATCATCATCCATAGGTCACTTTTTAGTCCTCCCTCATACACTTACACTCCAATCTCCCATCATCATAGCCCTCCCCGTTTGTCCCAGTGCACCCTCACCTGAGCAAGATTAATGGTGCGCTCCTCTCACATTACCTCCTCACATCTGCACACAAAGGGAAGAATCTGACAGAGCGGCTTAGGAGAACCCAGGCCTGGCTGAACGCATGGATGGTTTGCTCATTAGGCTCATCACATTATTTTAGCATAGAGCTTTATTACACTTAACCGGGACACTAGGCACTCAGTCAAATGCATTCACGGCGTTTCTTAGCGATAGCCCGGATTCTTTATGACTTACAGGAACCTTGACATTTGAAGAAGCATGCGATGTATAGCTGCTTACAGTTTATATGCTACACAATCCAACCATGGCTGTATGCAGCATTAGTATTAGCAGTGTAATGTTGCCAAATATAAAAACTACAGTCTAGAGAGTATGGAAGTCTGGAAATATATATTTTTTAAGTTTAACTCGAAGTTTTGAACTAGAAGTTTGATGAAGTTTCTATGCCATGTCTAAACTAAGGATAATGTAAGGGTTTACTAAATCAGGACCATAGGCAATGTGGGTTAAGTGTCTTGCCCATGGACACAATGACAGTACTCAGAGCTGAATTAAAACCGCCAACCCTCGGTGTGAGCCAGTGTTGGCCAAAATGACCCTAGCTCCATGCATATTTCTATACATTTATGTGCTTTTGTTAAATGCTAGTTAGTACCACCAAGCATCTTTGGCAAGCTAGCGCTGGGCGGGTGAAGGCCAATATTGATCTATGGGTATGTGCTCCATCACCCTGCCAGGCATAATAAGGAAGAATGGGGATGCTAAACAGTTGCTCCCCCGCTCCTGATTTACCAAACATATGCAACGGAGTAAACACCTCAATCACGACGGGGAGGGGGCCAGGCACGGAGAATTAATAATAAAAAGCATCAGCCTTCAGGAGGTAGAATACATATGACCTTTTAAGGGTGTTTTAAATACAGTATGAATGCTGATATATAATAATGTGCCTGGGAAATGGAAAATCAAAGGGGAAGCTAAGTGGGGTCAACACAGGCAACACAAGACTTTGATATGATAAGAGTCTGTCAGCTCAAGCTCTTTGAGAAACCCAAGAGGACCAATGAAATTCTTTAGTACAATGGATATATGTGGGAATAAACTTTGCACCGAGCAGTTTGTATTGGCATTTAATGGATATATACATCAGCAAAATATGTACGTCTGTCTGTGTGTGTGCGTGCGTTTGTGTGTCTGTGAGTCTGAGAGTGTGTGAGTGTGTCTGTCTGCGTGTGTGTCTGTGTGAGTCTGTCTGTGTGTGTGTCTGCGTGTGTCTGTCTGTGTGTGAGTCTGTGTGTGTTTGTGTGTGAGTGTGTGTGTCTGTCTCTGTGTGAGTGTGTGTCTGTTTCCGTGTGCGAGTCTGTGTGAGTCTGTTTCTGTGTGTGTCTCTGTGCGAGTCTGTGTGTGAGTCTGTGTGTGTCCGTTTCTGTGTGCGTGTCTGTGTGTGTCCGGTTCTGTGTGCGAGTCTGTGTGTGTCCGTTTCTGTGTGTGTCCGTTTCTGTGTGTGAGTCTGTGTGTCTCTGTTTCTGTGTGCAAGTCTGTGTGTGAGTCTGTGTGTCTCTGTTTCTGTGTGTGAGTCTGTGTGTGAGTCTGTGTGTCTCTGTTTCTGTGTGCGAGTCTGTGTGTGTGATGGGGTATGGGGCTATTGTTTTTAAATCTGTAAAGCACTTTGTGTTGCATGTTAAATGTATGAAAAGCACTTTATAAAGTTTTGATAGTTTTTTTGTTGATACAAAGAGAAAGTGAGAATGTGTTTTGGACATAATGCAATGATCTCGCTGATGTTTTACATAAGGCTTTAGGTTCTAACTCAATTTTTTGCTCTTACACCTTAAGCATGGAGAGAACCCACCATGACACAGGGAGAACATGCAGACTTATGCACATGGTTTATATTAATGTCAAATTATTGTCTAGTGACAATGTGTCTAATGGGTCTGAGGGCAACTATGATGTTAGATATCATTGAAAGTATATGTAATATGTATACACCCTCTATTAATTAATATGTCAAATATTATAGACCCAAACAGTACATCCAGCAATTCATTTCAGGCTTTAAATGTAAAATTAGCATTTAGCATAAAGCCATGACTGGTCCTAATGGAGAATTCATTATCTCTCATTACAATGTAACGCTCGTGTAAAAGGCGAGGGTTTGTGCCTAATCTGACTTTGTTTTAAGAACCATTTTCAATTTGCTTCAAACACATTATCAGTGCACGCATTTTATATTAGCCTTTGAAATTACAGCAGCCCCTCCCTAATGCTTTGAGTGCAGTGGAGTCACCATAAACCAGGCTGGGCAGTTGAAAAGCAGGATTTCCAGTGTTTTAGGCAGAAGGGGGGGGGGGGTTGGGAAATGTTTAAATCATATGTAATATAAGGGTATATATAAGGGTATATATATATAAGGGCATTTCTCTGTTTGGAAACTATTGGTTTTAAAGGCTTTTGAAGATTTGTACATTTCTGTTTCTTCTGCCATAATTTCTGTATAGAGTATAATTATTATTCTGTAAACTGTATTTATTATGTTATTTTATTAGTTATTTTATATTTCATCAAAACTAAAAAATAAATGAACCAGACCATACATTCCAATACATAATCTTTTTGACTTGTATACTTGAGTAATAGCAATGCTTCCATTTGAGTGCATTTTTCTACCTACAGTCTCCACTAACAGGAGGGGATTAGCTGTCGAAGAATAATATGAACAAACTGGCACTTGTCCCTGGCAAAGATAATACATTGAGCAGTTTAATCAAAGCCTGTAGGTGTACTTACACTTGGCGAGGCTCAGGTAAATCCATACACATCTGTACACTTTATCTCTTAGCTTTGTTGATGAAATAATGAAACAAAGAGCTAACAGTATTATAGAACCCAAATACAGTGCTGGATTTGTGCTAATTTCTTAATTCGATTTTCCTTCTCAAACAGAGCGAGTAATGTGTTTAGGGGGACCAGAATTTGCCCAATTTAGCCGGTAAGCTCCTTGGCAGCGGTAATGGGGATAAACTGTGAGAGAAAGTGCAGCCTAATCATAGCACGGCTGTCCAACTCTTCGCACATGGCACCAGTTAGCACATCTGTGCACACTTTTCTATAATGACCAAGTTAAGAAGTTGCCATAACTTCAGCAAATGGTCGACGGCAAAGGGCTGGTGTAGGACGCAGGGATAGCGCCCAGGTTGCACTTGCCCCTTTGCCCTCTGCCCCTGAAGTACCCTTCTGATGAGTGTTTTAGACTTGCCCCACAAAAAAATTAAATAAAAAAAAATACCTCGTTTTAATCCAGCACTGCCCTTTATTTTTGGTTTTCTCTGGTCTCTTTGCCCCAGCGCAGCCACTCAAACCTGCATGTAGGGCACAAAGCGGGAGGGAGCATGAAAAGGTGCTGCTGTGACTGATTGACATTTACGTCTTTGCACAGCATGTCAGGTGAAAACGGCTTCACTCAGAGGAGTGCTGTGAAATGCCACGGACACAGCTTTCTGTAAGTTTTCGTTGCGTGTTAATATGCTAAATATAGGCGCACAGCTAATTATTGTGACTCGTCAGAATCCCGCGGCAATTCTAGTCTTTACCTAAAAACAATCCACACCACAAAGACACAGATAGCACCTATGCCCCATCCAGCATTTTGCCTGAGGAGGGAGAGGAGAGACGAGTGGCTGCAGCCTGGAGCATCACCAGGAGCAGAGGTGAGGGCATCAACACAGACATGAGAAGTAAGCGGACACTGGCCTTTGGTCATTAATCCCCGGTAGGCCTGTATCAGCGATTATCCAATCACAGTGAGCATCCGCGCCCGCAGATCCTACGTGTGAACACGATAACTGAACTTTTGCACACAGGTACATATCATGAAGACGCTGAACTAGATTGAGATTGGTACTTCTATGATTGATGATTAATTAATTAATTCACTAATTAATGCCCTGGAGCACTTTTTAATTGAGCCATTAATCCTGCTGACCAGAAACCAAATTGCATGAATTTTGGCACAGTGATCCGGGATAGTGTATATTTTATGAGCATAGGCAAAATACAGAGGTCAAATAAAGAATGCCTCTATAGCGCCCCCATGTTTATGACCCCTATGGGACCCTGGACACACTTCTTTGGCAGAGAGCAATGAAACTTGGTACAGTGATTCTCCACAGTGTACCCAACATAAAATATTATTATGACCCCACCCTACAACAAAGAGGAAGTCGGCCATTTTGAATTGAATTTGGGAGGT
>JAVQKC010024230.1:0-10272 GCA_036025475.1 Philypnodon macrostomus | reverse complement strand
TGAAAAGGCAAGAAATCCCACTTATTAACCCTGACAGGACACACCTGTGAAGTGAAGACCATTTCAGGTGACTACCTCTTGAAGCTCATCAAGAGAATGCAGAGTGTGTGCAAAGCAGTAATCAGAGCAAAAGGTGGCTACTTTGAAAAAACTAGAATATAAGGCGTATTTTCAGTTGTTTGACACTTTTTTGTTAAGTACAGGTGTGTCCAAACTTTTGGTCTGTACAATATATTTACATTTTTATCAACATATTTACACACAATATAGTCATTGTGTATATGTAGGTTTTTATATTGATTATGTCCTGCATATTTGTGGGGGGATTCGAGGTGGGGGTAACATTCAGGAGATCTGCATCAGAACAAGTGACCTTAATGTAGTTACAATATCACATAACTAAATCAGATGCCATGCATTTTAAATTGTATTAACTGTGCCTAAAATGCCCTAATCACTTCACAGAATAGATTTTGCCATGAAATGACATAAGTTAAATGCATTTATGTTGTAACAATGTGCCTTTTTCAGTTTCATGGAACAGAATCTGAAAAATAACTCATACCCTTTGTTTTTTAGGTAATACTACTACTACTAATAATAATAATAATAATAAAGTTTAGGGCAACTATGGAGGGCACTCACACTATCTTAAACCTCTACATGCCCATTGAAGAGAGATGGACTGTTTCTTCTTCACTCCTTGGGGGCACGACGTCCCCCTTCAAAGACCCACTAAAGACACACAGCAGTGGACTGACCTCTAGCTGTGAAGAGGAGGGCCAAATACGCTCCATAAAGCAGGGTCACTCTCACAAAATGAACTGCAGAGAAACTCTCCAAGGTCTTGATAAGTCTTCCGAAGTCCACTGGCTTTCGGACTTACTACCTTTGTGTACGGAGTGCCAAGCTTTTATCAACATGGGCAACCAACAGGGGACCAAGATCAAGACAGACGTTTTGACAGAGGATGAATTATTTACATCCCAAAAATGCTATAAGAGGAGAAAAGGAACAGAGGGGCGAGTTTGCAACAATAACTTTCAACATAGATTCAAGATGGCTTCTGGGAATCCGGTCAAGGCAAGAAAAGTCAGCAAGATTCAGACTATGAACTACTCAACATTTGTTCAAGATACATCAAGCATATTGAGTCCTTTGACCAAAAGAAAGAGAAGTATTGGGACTGAAAGTTATTTTGGAAGAGCTTCAACTATGATTGAGACATCTAGCGGTCAACAAAATGTAAAGTCTATTTGGGATTTAAACCCAGCTGTGCAGTCTCCTCTTCATTTTCCAAAATTGCCATTGTCGTCTAAGAAACCTGTCAACGAAGAAATGGCTGATTCAGAAACAGATCTTTCCGAATATGACAACGAAACTGATCCGACGAGTACCACAAAAAGTTCTGTTTCCATGGAAACCAGCCAAAAAGATGATGAGACCTATTTGCATTTATTAGACAAAATTGGGAAGCGAGCTGCATCACTTCGAGTTATGGGTAAAATTCAGGAAGTGGAAGGTATAATACAGCGCGTTAGCATTACCAGTTCAGATCTGATCAAAGAAGGTGACCAAAGTGAAATTGTGGAGGTCCAATTTTCCAAAACCTTACCTGAAAATGACACTAAGTCTGCTGATTTGAACAACAATAGTCCCCTACTTTTGGATGAGCTTCGTGCCCTGGGAGAAGCACTAAGCCAAAGTCTGCAACAGGCCCTAAAAATGGAAGAAGGAAATCCGTCATGGGAATCAACAAATATGCACAATTGTCTAACTGCAGGAGCTGTGAAGAGGCCACAATATCTACCGATTAATCCTTGCTACAATGAAATAACAACAACAGATAGAGAAACCACTGGATTTTCATCTCAACCCTTTGTACCTGACACATCTGCAAGAGAATCCAGCAACATAGAAGGACGGTCACCAATCATGTCACCTCTTTTGACCCCCATATTGTCCACCCCTGTGCCCCAGATAGAGACAAAGTGGACTGAAGGCAGCTGGGGATGTGGCATCAGAGATTTGGGAATGAGTGATATAAATGAAGATTGGATGAGTGGGCACAAGCAAGATGATCTGTATTCAGGTAACATGCTAATACAGCACTTGTTACCACCAATATAACAATTAAATAACAAGATATATATAGTATGTAAAACAGCAAATATAGTTGGGTGCGCAGTATACAATTACCTGGATATGGCATACATGTATCTGCATGTCACAGTTTTCACTTCACTGTCTTTATGTATACCAGATACAATAGCGCTTATCATAAAATGCCATTAATGGTAGTCTGAATGTGAATGAGTGTTGGTTAAAATATACAGCAGTCAAGTGTCTAGACCAGGGGTGGGCAAACTTTTTGACTCAAAGGCCACAGGGGGTTTAAAAATGAGCCAAGTGGGCCGGCTGATATTGTATTCTTTGTAAACTGCAACCATTTCTTGACAAATGAGACATACAGCCTTCGATTGGACCTCCCTGATGTGGAGTTATAACAACGTGAGAGATCAATAGGCAATATTTGATCATTTCAAAAATATGAGAAAATGCTTGGTGGATTAAAAAGTCCAAAGGGCCGCATGTGGCCCCGGGGCCGCAGTTTACCCACCCCTGGTCTAGACTGTGCATTTAAGATACTAGTGCCAGCTTCTTAGATCATTGGGAAGGATAGGACTAAGCATTGCAGAAATAGAAACAACTATTCACATCCTTAGTCATCAATTTACCTATACAGGCAAGATTCAGCTCAGTAAAAGCATATTTGAAAAGGATGTGTGCAGAGTACGTAACATTGACTTTTATTGGATGGTCGGTGAAGTGAAGCGATAGGGTCAAAGCAGACAGGCCTTCAGAGCCAGGCTGACTCCTGACTGTCAGGTTTAAACATTGATTATTTAGGACGACCCTCGCATTTTAACTTGGCTTTGACCTGAGTGTCTGGTCCTATCTTCAGAAAAGAGATCTCGTGGGTCATTGCACACACACAGCTGCTGGAGCCAGGGTTAGGATGTGAGTTAGGCTGTGAATAATGTCCGCTTGCTGATTAGACAGACATACCTCAGATCCACGTGGGGACAGTTGGGGGTAAAATAGATAATAATTCCACAAGATCAGGTGCCTTCTTACAAAACAGAAATTGAAGCTGGAATAAAAAGTCGGGCAGATGGAAAACAATTGTAGGCTAATGATGCAGAAAGTCACGGAAATGCTAAATACATTCACACTAACATGAATTAACAAGCAAACTATTTTGAGATACTGATATGATGCAATTGCAAAAAAAAGCTGAGGATTTTAAGTTTCTTGCTTGCTAGAATTCACTTTTAGTGCAAGAGGTCAGGGGTTCAATTATAATGTGGAACCAAAAACTCAAGCCACAAGAGGTCATTATTGTGCCTGACCTAAGCCCCTATAAATAAAGAGGATAACTGCAGGAAGGATATATCCAGTAAAAACCTATGAAACTTCTTCAGACTTCTTTATATTTAAGAAACTAATCACTAAGTTTAATATGTAAACATAATATATGGTTAACAATCAGCTAATTAGAAACCTCCTGTTATATTCCTTACTATAAAAAATTGCTATGTATAAAAGGCATGTTGTCTAAAAGAAAATTCATTCATTTACTGGCAATGTTCGGCCTCATATTGGATCATTTCAGATAAGTACAATTAATACAGCTAGTGGCTGGTCTCAAATAGGATTAGGCATCAGAGTTTTGTGAAATGCATCATCAGAGAATAGAGATTAGAGGAAGAGTCCAGTGCTTGGTTTAGTTTGGTCAAAATGTGGACAGACAACACATATACATAGACTTTTCTGTATAATATAACTATATTTCTCTGTCAAAACTTACATGTTTAGTCTTTCCTGGATTTCTGCAGCAGGGGTATAGATAAAAACTCAAGGCCATGTTTCCCTAATCTTGATCACAACTCAGGTATTCTCTGTTGTGTGTTGAATTATGCAGATTGTCGACTTTCAATTTTGAACAATTGTGCTGCATACAAAATAGTTTTTACTCAAATGAAAGGCAAATGCTTTCTTCTGAAGACGTGTTTGCTTTTGTAAATAGAAGAAATCATCTTGCAAATGAGCTGTTTTATTTCCATACAGCTGCACAACATTGCCCTTCTCTATGGCCCAGTCTATGGTTGTTTTTATTATTACCCCATAAGGATCAGTTGCGGATGGCATAGCCTGAAAATACATATACTGAATTATAGCTATTACCATACCGTACCTATCACCTGTGGACAAATAAACATGGGCCGAGTTGATATAGCACACCGTATGCTTTTGCACAGCTGTAGAGCCATGTTCAATGTGCCTTTGGTTTGGCTCACCCATTTACCTCTCTCGCTGCAGCTGCCACCAGAGGCACAGGAGAATTTAGTATGTGGTCCAAGGTCACTCTGACAAACTCATGGAAAGAGCATGGACATCGAGCACTGTAGTGTGTGCATGACTGGCTCTACCATTTCTTAACTTGTTCTGTCAATATATATATATATATATCATATATATATTTGGCTTATTATATAGAGGAATAACCTTTGTAGACTAACTTTTATATGAAGAGTAACCCCTTTTATGATCATGTATCTGCAAGTACTATACACGTGACATACAGGACGCACAATCTCACAATACACTAAGATATGTATAGATTATCAATGACTCTATATTGCCCATAGTGGTTGTCCATCAAATATTTTTTTAAGTTTTTTTTAAATGGATACTATGCAATATTGTATATTGTATGTAACTCTTAAACGGCTTCTTCTCTTATCCTGTCAGACGAGGCCCTCTGGAGGCAGGAGGAAGTATGGCAGCAGGAGTTGGAAGAGTCCCTGTCTTTTTGCTACTCTCTCTCACATCCCTCGCGACCAAAACACGTGGACTTTTTACACATCACTGCCCTCGATGAAGACATCATCACCCCAGCGCCCACACCGCCCCTGTCACGGGACCTAAGGGTGAGCTAAGTGTTCCTAACTCACTTCCCAGGCCCTTGCTAAAATATTTACTTACTGCCTTCCTTGAAAAAGCTTTCACTGTAGATATCAAGCTATTCTTTCAATATAGCGATTTCTGCAGAGTCTCCATTGCTTTGACCCATTTTGAGACCGCAGTGAAGCAGTAGAGGGCAGTTTGTTCAGGTTTAAGACGTGGCCTCGTGCATCAAGGCCGTGGGACAAAGACTGTTGTGTTTTCATGTGTTATATAACAGAGGGTTTAATGCAGCTCTGTAGGTATGTTGTATAATCTATGATATGGTCTTAACCTATCACGGCCTGGTTTCCAATGCTGGGCAGGAAAGAGAATGGCCCCATATGTATGTAGCTTTCATTCTGATGTGTAGTAAAATAAGTAACATTAATCAATTACCTACAAAATAATCTTGGGAGAAAATAATAATAATAATTCTATGTTTTGATATTTCAATTATTCATACAGGGAGCATTATGTACCATACACCAGCAAGATTTCCCAAACTCGAGGGTGATATAAAGTTGAAGGTAGAAGTTAAAATCAGACTCAATTGAATCAATGGAATACAATGGCAGTACTTTATCCGATGGGAACACAAAGAAAGTACATGATAAAGCTCAGTACTACTGCCTATACATACACATAGGCCGTATGTATGTGGTCTATTCTGTTGTTTTTCTGATTTAATCCTGGTGTGGCCTGACGTGTAGTATGCAGTCTGCCTTTAATGCTATTTACTAGATTATCTGGGTTCATTGTTACATAAACATAACTTGTTTTAAGGCCACAATGTACAACCTGTTGCTATAAGCTCTTTGGGGATTAAATGCAGCCAATCCCGTTTTCAAACTAAATAAGTAATGTACCAATATATTGTACCATAAGCTGAATGCAAATGCAAAACCTTAAAGAACAAATGCAGAACTGGGATGGAAAATATTTCAGCAAAGAAAAGATGACATACCAGGTGTAAAAAAATGGGGTTTCTGCAATTTAAATTATGAAAAAAATAGACATGTTTTCTTACAGTTGAAAAAATGCAGTGAAAATGTAAAAAGAAAAGCTTTAGACAGCATGAATCCAAGTCACTCTGTATTATAAAGTCTTTATTTAACCAAGGCTTTCAGACAGCCTTCTTCAGGGTGCAAGGAAAAACAGGTGATAAGGCACCCCCTTCTATAGAGGAGGGGCCAACTAACAACTCCACCCAAATACATCCCAATATACTCATTTCATTATTATATAAATATAGTATCCATCCATCTTCTTCCGCTTATCCGGGGCCGGGTCGCGGAGGCAGCAGTCTAAGCAGGGACGCCCAGACTTCCCACTCCCCAGACACTTCCTCCAACTCTTCCGGAGGAATCCCGAGGCGTTCCCAGGCCAGCCGAGAGACATAATCCCTCCAGCGTGTCCTGGGTCTTCCCCGGGGCATCCTTCCAGTGGGACCTGCCTGAAACACCTCCCGGGGGAGGCGTCCAGGGGGCATCTGAAACAGATGCCCAAGCCACCTCAGCTGACTCCTCTCTATATATAGTACAATAAATAAAATTGGGGGGGAAAAGCCTTGATAAGTAGATATTGACGGTAAATGTACTACATCAGCCCTATATTCAGCCAACAGCAAAAAAAATACAAGTATATATATATATCTTCAGATCATAAAAACAATTAATCTATATCATCATTTAGGCCTGGGAACTGCTTTTAAAGTTACGATCCAGAATGCTTCAGTCTGTCTCAAGGATTTGGCTATTGTCTCAATCACCATGACTTTAAGTGAATTGCTATTTGTAAGTCCAGCTGAATGAAAATGAACAGTGAAGTCATGTTGTCTAAAGCTTTTTTACATTTGCACTGCATTTTTTCACCTGTAAGACAACATATATATTTTTTCATAACTTAAATGGAAACTATGTTGACATATTTACTGGTTTAGAGTTTTGATGAATTTGTATTTTATTTTTTATAGTCACAACTGAATATGATTGTCTCTTGCTTTTGAATACATAACTTTGTTGTGAATTTGTATCAATGGTTTACACTGAGCTGCTTAGCGATGCAAATGAGGTGGGGTCACAGCTTCAGATTAGCTTTATTGTACTACAAGCCATTAGCTAGTCTCCAAACACTTCCCATTTTACCTCCTTCAACATTGGGTGTGGCGTCCATATTCCATCTGTCCTCCGTGGCACTCACAAGATCTGTCAGGGTGTTGTCTAGAAGCCTGGCAAACACTTAAGGAATAGTTGCTCTGTGAAGGCTGGTGAAAAAGTACATTTGGAGAAAGTTTGGCTAACGCTGAGGTGGAGCTGACTCATTGCTTGGACTTTTTCCGTAACTTTTTGGTGCCATTTACGACCGGCAGCTGCTTCAAGCCTTAGTTCTACTGAAGTTGTTATGGGAAAAGCCTATTTGAATTATTGGTTCTACAAGCTGGAGCGAAAACAGGTTTGACTAAATGGTGCATTGACTTTATTTGCCTAAGACTGTAATGAAATGCATGTCGAGCTGATGCCAGAACACCACCTTAAGCTGCATTGTTTTTGCTCTTTCATTTCTAGAAGGATCTGTTTCATATTTGAGCATTTTGACAACCACCAAATTTAGACTCTTTGTTTTGTTTCTACAATGGAGGAACCGACAGCCATTTTAACATTTTTTCGGCATTTTCCTGATGATCTGAATGAAGACTTAAATGAAGAAAATACATGCTGGGATAAATTCAGGAAAAATGATTTGCTCATTTTCCCTTACGAAGTGGAGAAAAAAGCTAAATGCAATAATTCAATGGGGCTCACGAAGGCAGACATGACTTTGAGCCAGCTACAGAAGGAAGTTGATGAAGCTGAAGATAGCATTGCACTTAATGACAATGATTATATTATTAGTGATGAAGATGGCCATTTAGACAAACTAGCAGAATGTAAAGATATAACCACCGATCGCGAGTTGGGGGATATTGAGATCATTGACTGCAAAAATCTTGAAACACCTAAAGAGGATTGTGATGTTATTCCTATTCAAAATTCCACGGATGAAATGTGTTTGCAGTCAGAAGAAGAGCAAGAATTCAAAACGACAGAAGACATTGAAATGGCATATTTTGAAGAAGATGCCCAAGAAATGTCCCAAGATTTGCCTGAAAGTCTTTATATCCAACCTTCAGCTACGTCAAGTCAGCCTCCACCAGGTTCGATTTTGACTCGAGCTACCTTTTCTCCATCTGGTTCTCCTACTGACAAGCACATCCAGCTACCAGCCCTATTCAGTGGTCTAAGGGTGCTAAAAAAGGGGGTTGTAGGTCCCGAACACGACACTATAGCTCAAATTAAACCACTGTCCCAAGGAGGCAAAATACAAGGGACCTTCCTGGATCAAATCTCACATTTTTTAAATAGAGAAAAACAACAAGAGTTGGGTGAGGAGCCGAAGAAAGCTGAAAATGAAATAAGTACCCAAAGTAAAGTGATTGAAGAGACCAGGCCGGCTGTGTCCAGTGCTGATGCTGTGTTCGATGCGTTTAAGGCATTTTTTACACCAAAGCCTCTGAAAAAAGACCCGTCAGAGAAGCTGGATCTAGACGCAGTGAGGAAGAAGATCTGGAAAGAGAAAGATCTACTCAAAGAGACAGCTGATGATAAAGTATGCTCCATGTATTTATATCTTGTGCAACTATAAGCCTATTAATGGCTACTATTGCTGACTACTGTTACTAAAACTGCTATCTGTGGCTGCTGTTGCTTCTCCTATCACTTCTGCTACTAATGCTACTATAAATGAACTAAATAGAGATTTCTTTGTGTGAAAATTATATTCTGACTATATTATAATTTTACCACTATACGCGTATAAATCTTTGAAATCAAAACAATCAAATTATTCACTTCCAAAAATTGCCAATAAGTAATAACTTGAAGTACAAAGAGAAAAAGATCTTCTAACAACGTGATATAATCCTGCGGACCTAACAACAAATAATACAGCACAAAGGGCATTCTCATCTTATTTCACATTTGTGTTTTGCAGTCAGAGGCGTCCAGTCCTGGAGATGGAGAGGAGAGAACCCCTGGCCGACTCCAAGCAGTGTGGCCTCCGCTCAAAGAGGAGAAAGTGGGCCTGAAGTACACAGAAGCAGGTACATGTCACTACTGTATCATGTGTATTTATCAAACGTACTTCATACGTACTGCATGTTCTCTGAATACACTAAATGTCCCGGAGTAGAAATGTTATATGCTGGACTATCACCAGGATCTAAATATTGAAGTCTGATGTTGTTGTGTCACGGGGTATATAGACAGAGTATATGCTGTGACCCGTGATATATGTATTATCAAACTCTAAAGGCCAAGATAAACAGTACTCCGCCCTCAGTGTGTGTCCGCTGTGGGTAAACTACAGCTGCTAAATGGAGACAGATGACTTCATCAAAGGTCACGAGTAATGAAGGGAAAATGCAATCATTCAACTGCCTTTATGGTGCTATATGTAATATCCTACAGTTATCATATTATTGGGTCGACTAAAACACATCTCTGTGGGCTGTCATTTGTAACTCAAAAAAGTGAAATCATCAGTCTCTGTCCTCTTTGCGCTAGAAGATATTATAAATTATAAATACATTTAGAAACAGAATCTTTGTATTTAAAATAATTCATTGAACATATTATGCATTCCTTTAAATGTATGGTAATATTTGTTCAGGGATAATGTTATATTTGTGCACAACTTCCTTTTTGCTCTGACAGGAGGACACTATCCATCTGAGTTTACTTAATCTGGAGGTAAATATTTGTATTGAAACCCAGTGCACATTATGGAAGTGTGCCAAAAGCTTTATGATTAGTTTTACAAATTAGACTGTGCTGCCATCTTCTGGTGTTTTTTAAAACTGAAGGTAAACTGAACTGGCTGCAATTTTTTGGAGAGTGAAATGCAGGTAGATAGAATCTGGGTTTTTTATTTCAGATTGGTTTGAATTGTAATTGCCACCCACTACTAACAAACATATATATTTTTTTTCTTCAGAGCATCAAGCAGCACTTTTACAGCTGAAGAGAGAGTGCAAAGAAGAACTGGAGAAGTTACAGGTGAGGTCAAATAAATATTGACCAAATATACATTACATTACAGATACATTGGTTAATATACATTTACAGATACATTGGTTACTATACATTTGCAGATACATTGGTTACTATACATTTACAGATACATTGGTTACTATACATTTACAGATACATTGGTTACTATACATTT
>JAVQKC010024228.1:0-12938 GCA_036025475.1 Philypnodon macrostomus | reverse complement strand
ACCAATTTCAACAAAATATTTCCTGTCCTCAAGATAGGACTTAAACCATTTGAGGGCAGTATCAGAGATGCCTAACCAGTCCTCTAATCTCTGTAACAGGATCACATGGTCAACTGTATATTGTATATTATGTATTATTATTTAGCTGTAAACCTGCAATGGTTCAATGTAAAAAATGCCATTAGATCTTCAATATACTCCACCTGGAACTGCCACTACGCTTCATATGTGCCTGACTTAATGTATTGACCTAATGTGATGGCTGATTTGAGTGTATGGTAAGTATACAGGTCTACTAAACTGGCCAGTGAGTGTACATTATACCTTAGCCCATCTCACAGCCATTGTATTCCAATGTGCTGTGATATGTTGCCCAATGTCAAAAGCATGAGTACCACACAAATATGAATAAATATATGCATGTTATTACATTTGACTCTAGTGAGATGGGACCTTTTTCAGGCTCCATCAGTCTTCTCCTCACATATGCACACTGCTCTCTCACTACCAAATGCAAATCTGAACGGGTTTGGTAAAAGCTGGCTGCTCAGAGAAAAACCTTCCTTCAATTGACCCTGTAAAATGTGAAATTATGTTTGAGAATTATGATTGGCAGCATGTACGGTATGCTACATGTGGCTATAATTACGTCTGATAAATGAATAATTTATCAATCTATATGTTGCAGTCAAGATATACATTCATGGCAGAAATTTAATTACATTTGTTTTAACAGGGGCCCTATGCATGTGTTAAGTTTTAATATAGTACATGTTGTGATAGTCAAACTGATCCTATAGTAAGAGAGACCCTTCACAGCCCATCAGTGAAATGTACTAGATTAGGCAAAGGCTTCCAATTACCTTCCTTCTCCTTTTATTCAGGCTTGGGTCACTGAGCTCCTGCAGCCTCACTCCCCCCGGCAGGGCCCTGAGGTCTGCAGACAAACTGCTCGTGTCCAGACTCACCACGAGAGGGGACAGACCCCAAACTTTGGAACACCTTTTGCATATCAGACACTCGAGCTTTTTAAAACGTCTCTCTTCTCATTGGCATTCAACTCTGACTAATCAAGCACTTTGGTTTCTATAATATTGTATTCTATTTATACATTGCTGTATTGTATTTAGTTATTGTTTTGATTGTTTTATCTTATGTCTTTTGTCTTATGTGGCTTGTGCAGCACTTTGGTCAATCTAGGTTGTTTTAAAATGTGCTATAGAAATAAAGCTTGACTTGACTTGACTCATAACTCCTTGTGGTTGTCATTGTGGCAAACAAAATATTCACTACACTTTGACATTTGCCATGACATTTCCCGATGCATCCAACACACAACTGTATCTAGCAGACACAACTTCCCACTGAGTCTTCATGGTTTTAAACTACTGTAGTCATTTTACTTATTAACAGCTGAACTCTGTATAGTTCTTGCTTGTGGAGATAGGTTGAAAATAATATCCCCATGGTAACTCCAGTCGGAAACACCGGGGTCTAATTACTTTTGACACATCTGGTATATCTTCTTTGCTTCCTGTTTACCGGTCAGCCAGCCAGCCAGATATAATCAGGCCTCACGGCACTTTATGACTTTAACATATTGTTAGACATCTTGTTTTTCTATCACCGAGATAAGCCTTTACTGCAGAGACATTTGCAGGGGTAAATCTATTTTTATTTATTTATTTCAGTGAATATGCCTCAGTTCCCGTACCATTTCCTCCCTCTTATCGTTATCATGGTGACAGCGTGTTTTATCGGGCTACAGAGACAGCACAGGGAGCTGTCAGATGTGTGCAGGGGGGTTAGAGCAGCAGGGGTTCATATCCCACACATACACACAAGCAGGCACAATGTTTAGTGGATCATGGCCAATGGTTTGATATCTTGTTTGTATAGTGCTGTGAGTGTAGAGATACTAAATGCCTTGATATGGTAAACTGTCATATATTTTTTCCAACCAAAAGATATGCCAATACACCAACCACTTATGTGCTAGGCCAGCCATGCCCAAAGTCGTGAGCGTCGATCCCCCTTAAAAATCCCAAAATCTCCCACGGTCCGCATAATCTTATAACTTTTATTAAAATGCAAATCTTAGACATCTATTTTACTGAAATTCATATTTATAACATTAAAAACAACACAATCAATGACCTAAACATTGCTAGAATATTTTTAATGTTTTTGAAAAAAGTATATTATTGACTACTGATAATCCATTTCAAGCTAAATTTATTTATGAAAGATACTTTGGGGGCAGTACCTCTGCAGATCCCTAGGGGGCCCCGGATCCCACTTTGGGTACTACTGTACTAGATTATAAGGTTATATTTGAACTGCAGGACCAAATATAATACTGCCGTTGTACCAGACAAAAAAATAAATAAGGTAAATCAATTAATTATACCTTTCATTTATAACCAACAGAGCCACGCCTGTCCTTTTACAGGCTATGTATTTTAAAGTAGTGACAATAATGTCCACAAAATATTATTTTAGTTAATTATGGTAAGTAATGATGCGTTCCAGTTGTACTCAGAGGTTGGAATCTCCGCGTTCCGAGTTGTAAAAATCAACTGAAACAGCCCTTGATGTTGGAATTCCTGCTTGGAAACAAGAAAAATCCAACATGGCAGTGCCCTATTTTACAAGAAAATTCAAAATATAAGTCTTATAATATTCAATGAACTTTTCATATGAGCCATTCAGATCTGTCAACCCGGTAGCTGTTAGCATGCTGCTGTGGTGTATTTTAGCATCTGCAGTTACAAAATATGCTAAAATACCTGTTATCGCTAATCCTGCTAACTGCTAAATGAAAGCGTTAATGCAAAACTGGAACACTTTAACTCAGAGATTCTGACACTCCGACCTCTGACCTCCGACCTCCGAGGACAACTGGAACGCATCATAAGGAACGCTGGCTACCCTTTAGGTGTTGTTCCTGTAGCCACTTCTTGCTCGCTAATTATTCTATATTGCTCAATTAGGGTGACTAGCATTAATCATAATGTTAAGCTAATGTTTGGCAATGCTATTTGGCAAACAAGAACCAATTCTGTAAAAACACTTATAACACTGCAAATGATAATACAACCAATTTAAATGTTTGCTAGCTTGTTGCAGTTTTAAATTAGCTTACCAATAAAAGCATAGCTAATGTTGCAGTTAGCTCTTCACTTCACTTCACTTGTATCTATTAAAACCTCTTTATTTTGGGCTCATAATATTATTAATTTAAATCACAGTTTACTAAAGTTTACTACAATTAATACACTTTTAATCTGGTTTTAAAGGTAATTCTGTGTTCTCGTCCACAGGCATCACACAGCCTGCTACAGATACAATTTAATGATATGTACTTTTCCTGTATCTTATTACAGAACATGGAATATTTCATAATGACCGGAAGGCTTGCCCAGACCCATCCATCACATACTGCTTGTCTTAGTGCTGCTCATCTGGCAACGGGGTAAGCTCCAGCTCTGTCCTCCACAGTAGCATCCACCTGTCTGCCTGTGGTTCCCATGTGGGTGACTTCATCATTGTCACCGGCCAATCTAGTGCTGTGTGCTGAGCTGGGTATTTGCTTGTGTGCATTGATGAGGTCAGGGTTTAAGACCGAATAACTCCACTGTGTACTCATTCTGTAATACATCCATTTCACATAAGGCGTCTGACCGGACAGACAGTCTTATCTTGTGGTGAGCTACTGCTACTGCTGGGTTTTATCAAATATACATTTTATTTTTGAAGCTGGATCATAGCCCCAAAGTGCTAGTCTGTGTGAATTCTGTCATCCTTTTAAATCCAGACTGTTAAATAGTTTTTTGGTGAGGTGCCACATAAAATTGGTCAACTTTTGGCTTGTTTTTAAGCAAAACAAATGAATGTCAGATAAAATGGTTATAAAGAATTTAAGATCTTGGAAAACTGAAATGGAAATAGGTAGAACACAGCCAGTTATGAAGTTATGAAGCGTCATAAACGTTCTACAACTGGTACTACTAGTTTGATCTATTTATGTATTTTTTCGGATGCTTTTAGATAACTAGAACAATTGTGTGTAATTTTGGAAGGTATTTGCATTTGTATTAGTTCTCCTATAATGTAAAAACTTTGGGAAAAAAAAGAAAAATATTTTTAGTATTAATTTATATATGTAGATGTGAAGTTGTTAGTGCCCCTTGTCTGTCCCAACATCATCAAATCTAGCCACAGCTTTGGCTGGTCCTAAACCTGGATAAATAGAAGATTGCTATTTTGAATATGTCAATCAAACTAATTCACTGCAACAAATGAAAGAAAGTGAGCAGTGAGTAAACAAAGAACTTACATAAACACATATACCCAAGTCTCTTTTGCTCTCTTTCTTCAGGCATCTTTATTATGTTTGCTATACTATGGCAGCTTTTTACACCAGATGACCAGTCATAAGCCCTTCCATTTATCCGGACTTGGAACGTTCACATAGGTGACCGTTCACATAGGTGACCGTTCACATAGGTGACCGCATTGAACCTTACCTACCATGTAGAAATGGCCTATTAGGACAAACACAATAAAACATTAAAATCTGGGTTGGTTTAAGAAACAATGGCTTATCATCCAATATAAGAATGCTGCTATAGTTGTTCTTTTCCATTCCAATCACCGCCAACACTTCAACATGGAGGGGCTGTTGTTCATAAACAGACATTTGCAAAGTGGCTGTCTATAGAAACGGCTCTTTGTTTAAAAAAAATCAAAACTCTGAAAATTGGCTCAGTTTGGGGTGTGAAACCCGTGTGCGCTGTCATTCATTTGAAAGTGTGATTTTACAAACTGGAGACGTGTGAAATACAAAACCGGCAATGTTCCATCACTATGTTTTTCTTCTTGATTGCCATTGTCGCCCGTGATCTGCCGCCTCTTCAGTTAGCAGATTACGCCATTGTCTTTGCTTCACGGTTGTATTAGCCCTTTGTATCGCAATGTTACAAAAACCTCAGAGCGATAATTAATCCATGTCTGTGAATAGTGACTAATCCTCCAGCCACAGAACATTCGGTAAAAGTTAATTAATTGTTGCTAGCATGTATTTTTCCGTTACAAAAGAGAAAGTGATTAGAACAAGGGTGTAGAAACGGCTTTGACACGGAGCTGTAGATGTTTTGTATCACTTCAATGGAAAGAATTAACTCTTAGGCAGATAAAGTGTGTTCTCTATAGTGAGTCAAGGCAATCATTTTCCATTGACAAGTCATTTAGCGCAGTTTACTTTGACACACATTTATTCTGTTATAGAATGAAGTGAAAGATATAAAAACTAATGTTATGTCACAATCCACCACAGTCACCACAGCACCAGTTAAGAATGACTAGTTTACAGGGTGGTCACACAAGACTGAATTGTTATCCTAATATAAGAAATTGCAAAAATGTAGAATTTTTAAAAAGTGTATATTTTTATTTTTTTATTTTTTTTGGGGGGGGGGCACTCTTTGGCTCCACCCAATAGGAGAGCAGACCGCCAGGAAACCAGGGAGAAGAGCGGGGAGCGACATCCAGCAAACTGACGCGAGCCGGATCCGAACCCACACGGGCCGCGCGTCCCACAACAGGTAACAAAAATACTCTACCTTGTTAAATTTCTGTATATCTGGCCTCAGTCCCAAACTCCAGCCACCCTTGATGAATGTGTATGATTGGTTGTCAATTGCCCAAATAATTTCTTTCTGCTCTATATTCAAAATATTAAAAAAAATCCAACAACAACGACGACGACAACAACAACGACGACAACAACAACAACAACAACAACAACAACACTATTTGGTCATAAGGGTGCTCCATCATGTTTTGGCGAAGTCTATCAGATCCCATCTCCACATATCCTCATCTTCAGGCACACTTGTTGTTGCTCTCTTACAGCCGTGGATTGCTGGCGGTTGCGCAGGTGTTGCTGTCATTGTGTCCATCCCCCATGGACAGCCAACAATGTGATTTAGAGCAGGTACTAAATTGTTTAGTACACATTTGACAGTTGTATCTGGTGAATGGTAATAACAGTAGTGATCAAAGTGACAGAACAGGCACATGTCCCATCCAAGTAATAGCCACGGGGAGCTAACGGCAACAAAGCTAATATGTGACAGTAAGAGGTTTGGAGGATTGGACGTGGTAATATTAAGGAAAGTTAAGGCACTGCAGGGAGTCTGTATTTGGTGTTTGTGTAAAGCATGTCTTGTGAACATGAGGTTTCTGAGCCATCACCATCTCAGCAGCAGAACCATCGCTTGTTTCATGAGCTCCTTAGCAGCAGAACCATCTAATATTTCTCCATCACTAAAAAAGCAACAAAACCACATCACTCATCAGAACAGCCATCTTACTCTTTTCTGCCCCATCACTACCTCAGCAGCAGAACCATCTCACTCTCCTCCTCCATCACCATCTCAGCAGCAGAACTGTCTTATTATCCTATAACCATTTAAGCCACAGACCTATCTTACTCATCTCTTCTATCACTGCCTCAGCAACAGAACCATCACCTGTTCCATCACCACCTCAGCAACAGAACCATCTCACTCGGATCCATCAGTGCTCAGCAGCAAAACCATGTCGCTCTTCTTCTCCATCCCCACCTCAGCAACAAAATCACTTTTCATTTCCATCACCACCACCACCATGGCAGCAAACCATCTCACTGTTCTCCATCAGTCTCATCTGATTGTGCAACCTTCAGAACCTTCTAAAGCACTGCAGGGAAAAGTGGTCTGTATTAAGTGAATATTTTGTCATTCTGATGTTTCTGGGTCACTTGTGCTACTTCAAATGAACAGTTGTATCAGATGACTGCTGTCAGTCTGAAACTGACATCCATCACTGTAATGTGTGAGTGGGCGTCAAGGGCTGTACAGAGCTGGTGACTGACACAACGGTGACAGTATCCAATAATAAAAGAATGGAATGCTTTCCAAACGTGTGAGAATGTAGGACGAAGGATGGAAAATATAGATGGTTCTGCTGCTAATGGAGTGGTGGAGAAGAGTGCAGTTGCTGAGGTGGCAATGGAGAAAACGAAATGATGATTGAATATAGAGGAGTGAGTTTTGCTGCTGAGGTGGTGGTGGTGAGGGAGGAGGAGAGTGAGATGGCCCTGATGCTGAGGGAATTGATAAAAAGAATAGTGAGATTATTCTACTGTTGAGATGACGATGGTTGACAGTGAAATGGCTCTGATGCTAATTTGGTTATGAGGGAGACAGAGTCTGGTTCTGTTGCTGAGGTGGGGATGGAGGAGAGTGAGATGGTTGTGCTAAGACTGAGAGGGAGGAGAGCAAGGAAGTGGCTTAGTTGGTAATTGAGTGAGATAGTTCTGCTCCTGAGGTGATGACGGTGCAAATTGAAATGGATTTGATGCTCATATGGAGGACGAGATTGAGATGGTTCTGCTGCTGAGGTGGTGATAAAGAGGAGACGAGAAGGATGGTTCTGTTGCTGCGGTGGTGGAGGAGGAAAACAATGAGATGATTCTGTTGCTTAAGTGGTGATGAGATGGAGCGAAATGAGATGGTTCTGCTGCTGAGGTGGTGATATTTTGAGAGGCCAGGTTGAGATAGTGAGAGCATCTACAGAAGAGTGAAATAGTAATCTGTGGGCTGCTGAGGTTAGAATTGCCATGCAGGACACCTAGAAGAATCAGAAAATGACATTTATGGATACAGTTAAGGTACTTTTTGTGAGAGATATGGATGCAGATTTTAGGGTTGCTGTGACCACCCTGAAACAAGACCAGCCAAAAGGAAGGAAGTTACATTCATACAATTCTTTACATTTTTTAGACCCTTGATTTAAAAGTCCACTACTGTCTTCTCTGATTTTCTTTCCTCGTACTTATCCTCGCGCTGAGCTCCTCCTGAAGGCTCGGCGTAGGAGTGATGGACAGTTACGAGTGACACCATGAATCAGCCTTGTACTCTGATCAAAGTACGCCATTGTCAGACTGAAATTGGACTGGGGCGCGCTCAAGAAAGAGGCGAGTTTTCTCCCTGTCCGTTCTGGTTTGGAGTTTTGAATGATTCATAAAATGCCGTGTCGAAATGACGCTGAGAAAAGTTGAAATGGAGAGTGACAAAGTCCTGGCGGAGAGGTGTTATTATTCAAATGCAGACTGAAGACTTTGAACGTTGTACTCAAGGCTGTTTCTGTTCTGACGAGATACCAGGATTTCCGCTCTTCAGTATTCACACATCGGCAAGCCAGTCTTCTCTTATTTATGGTTTTTAAGTTTGCCTATGATGCATGCAGCTAACGTTTGTACTTGATTCTATTTCAATATTACATTTGAAAAACATGTGTTGAGTCTGTTCATCCCTTCCTCTCATCGCTAAACAACCTACTAACTACATTTTCTGAATTTACAAATTGGACCAAATTACAGAAATCATGCCAGTCAAAGATTAAACTACCAATCTCCCACTCTCTGTCACCCTATTATATGACAATTAAATTCTGAAACCATTATATGACTCAAAATAATAAAAACAATCATAAACAGGTGTCAGTCTGTTAGATATTTTGAAGTTTTGTCTTCTGAAAGTCCTAAACATTACTCAACATCCCGATTTTCTGTAATTTAACTGTAAAAATAGATTAATATTTTTTTGTTTCATATTTAACCATTTCGAACATTTTATACGACTTCAGACTTGCAGAATTACTACTGTGAATGATTCTTTCACAGTGTCCCCTGTTTCCAGGCAGTGCAGATATCCAATACACTGTGAATGGCATCCAAGGCATCTTTATTCAAAGAGACTGTTGCTATGTGGGACTGTTGCTATGGAGGTGTGTTCTCCCTCTCATTGAGACAGACAGATGAGGCCTGGCCACAGGGGGGTGCTCTCGCCCTCCTCTGCTGTACAACATGACAGAGTCCATAGGAGAGACTTCTGTACCAGTGAGTCACTGGCTCTGAGCAGCAGGAAACTGGCCAAGTTGTATTGAGCTCATACCTACAACACTTGACGTATGTTAATTATTCATATTCTTACGTGGTCCATACAGTCTTTTACATTTCATTTTTGCAACTTTGTTCTACACAGTATCGAGGTGGACAGTTCTCTAAGATAAGGAACAGGATAGCTTCTTAGTATCTGTTTTGTACTGACATTTAGGGTTGAGGAATACTGCCAAGTCAATGTATTAATTCTTCACCAGCGATAATGTCTGGGTTTATCTGATAACTAATTAACTGACTGACTGACTGACTATCTGGAGAAAGGACTTAAAAGCAATGAGTATTAAAAAGGTAAATTACAAAAGCCACTCTCTTCAACCCCCAATTAGTCAGTCATTTTTGTCTTGCTAAAAAGCTTGGCGGCCCACCATTATCAACTCTGTCCTGCCATAGCTTCAAAATTAACCAAAATAAGATTAAAACATTAGGAAAAGCTAGTTGTACATAGATTTTAAATGTGGGAATGGAGAGTTCTTTTGGGGGGTTTAGGTCATAGAGGCCAATGTCTCAGCTTGGTGCAGTGCAGGCTTCCCTCTCCCCAGACACCTGCTCCTTCTAAGGTTTTAACCTTAGTTCTTCTTCCTTGGTCTGACCTAGTGAGCGAATAGGTGAAATTGTCCAGGAAGTCATTGGAACACAAAACGAATACTACTTTGTTGTGGAGGGATTGCAGATATACTTGAACAAAAAGATAAATATAGCTGAATATAGCAAAATTATCCCAATATCAGCAAAAATTGAAATATATTGCATAAAGACATAGATTTAGACAGTTTTTCATATAAAAGACTAGACTGAATTTTTTTTTAAGAAAATTTTGTTGGTAAATAAAGGAACTTTTTCTCCTTAAATATACCTATATACCAAAATATTGATATTGCAATATTTAACATGTTTTATCAAATTAAAAAAATATCTTAAAAAATCCCATATTGTGCAGCCCTAAATTCAATCACACAAAACACACTTACAAAACAAACCAACACATTAATGAAAGGCATATAAAGTAGAAGGCAATTAGGCACACTATCAATCGAGACACATTGTTCCCATATACTGTAGCCAAGTCCATCTCAGGAATACCTCATCATCACCATCATCAAGACACTTTGTTGGGGTAACTAAAGAATACTATTAAATCACTGCTTCCACTGCGCCAGCCATCTCTACACAGCAGCCATGGCTCCACATCTGAAACAATCTCCAGAATTACCTGCTATTGTCTGTCACATACGGCTGCTTACCGAAGAGAACAGTAGAACTCACAACACTATTAGCTTGTACGGGGAATTGGATTATATGCTTAGGTTTGAGATATAACGTTACAGTTTTCGCATTTCACATAGGTTTACAGTTAACCCCCTGTTGTGCTTGTTTGAATTGGTAATGACTCGCGGTGCAGCAGCTGTTGCCGTGTGCGCTTCACCGAAACATGGGAAGAATACAGATGAGCCGGGGGGCCCCACAAACAACGCACCATTAGTTCTTCAGTAATGGTGTGGACAAAGACGCACCTGCCCGGCTGCTTCACGACAACGACTACATGTATACTGAATATTTTTGTGAGAAGGAATTTGATGAAAGCCAGACACTTTGTTGAGGATACCAGATTGTATTTTCCATTAACTTCCCAAAAATGTGTTAAAAGTTTTGGGGAGAAGTGCGAAGAATAAACAGAATTTTGTTGTGTGGTGATTGACTAAAAGCTGTGGCTTGTTTTGCTGCTCGGGAGTATCATTTGTCAAATTTTGTGGCTGTTGTTGCAAAATGGTGAAAGGTGCAAGAAAGTTGTGGAAAAACTTGGGGATATGTGCCACAAAGTCAGTAAGTTGATAACATATATGTCTGGTGCGGCAGAGTTGTGGCAAACCTTGTGCCATAATGTTGTCTGATCTTTTAGCATCTAAGAGCCTGAATGTCACAAGAAATGCCACAAATGATCAGGGCCTAGCTTGCAATCAGCATGTCTGTATATATTTCTTGCCTCTGTTTCCACAAAGTTAGAACTGACTCTTGGTGCTGAAGCATTAGAATTCCCTTTCACGGTAGATAAGAGGCCTGGGTATAATGAACAATTGTGGCCAAATACCTTTGTCCATACTGTTTTTATCGCACATGTTTTTTAGTCTAAATGAGGGCCTCTAATTGTTCAAGTAAAATATTTGTTTACCAAAATCTCAGTCCATGTGTGGTCTTGTCTCTATTCATCTTACCCTCACCCGTCTCTTTTGTTTCTCGTCTGTGGTCGTTACTATCTTCATGATAGATTGCCACCCTGTTGTCTTCACCCATTGTTGAATATTCCTTCTTTTTCTCTCCCACTTTTGGCCGTAAGGGTCATCATCTCTTTCACTCAGGCTCCACTCTGTAAAATTCAATACTCAACAAAGCTCACCCTACAGTGTTGGAGAAAAACACAATAGTAATATTACCAAAAGGCAGAAATATTTTTTTTGAAAAATATATTTCTTTGAGCACTCGCCATTCTGTAAACACTGTGAAAAGCAGTTTTTGTTTCTCACAAGACCTTTGTCCTCACCCAAGATTTCCAGAGTTAGAGAGGCAAGGAAGCTTAATTCACCCCAAAATAAGTAAATTAGCCGTTGCATTTACTCTGAAACTGTTTAATTAAAGCTGCAGTACTTGATATTTTTTTTACTTTGTTTTTGAGCAAAATGACTCAATGTCAATAGTAAAAAAATGAGACCCCGAGACCCTCTGTGGGCTGTATTATAAGGGTTTTTGTTTTAGGGTCACTTTTTATTTAAAAAATGATTGGTCGATATATTCTTTAATTTTTCAAGAACTATAATCTATCAGGAATAATGTGAGTGAGCTGATGTTTTAGTTCACATTTGGGGCGGCAGTTGTGCAGTGGGTAAGCATTCACCCTTCAACCAGAGGGTTGCCAGTTCGATTCCCCACCTAATTGTCATTGTTTCCCTGGGCATGACACTTAACCCACCTTGCCTATGTGTGACTGTGTGATTGTGGCGATCAGGAGGGGCTGTTGACGCAGAATGGCAGTGTCTGCCCCTGAGTGAGGAAGAGGAAGAATAGGCTTTAATCAGTCAATTTTTGACATTGCATGTGTCAACAGCTCCCAGTGGTCACATACCTTTAAATAGACCACCCTCACTGGAGATGGCTGCAGTTAGGGTTATGCTTTCAAACGATATTGTACTTAGAAAGTGCATAAAATCCCTTTATAACCGGCTCCCCCTAGTAGCATACTCCGGAGTCAAGTAGTAGCTGCTAGATTATGGGCCACTAGAGTGCACGGCACTGACAGGGTCAGGTTGGCATGGTTACCTCATTTATGTGAGAAAAAACTTTCGGCCCGCTGGTGAATATATTTCCACTTTCTATTGCAGTTGTAAGCTCTGTGCACACAACTATTACACAACAGAGGAGACATTTTAATAAAACATGGGCAGTAATGTGTGTGTGGTGTACGTACGAAAGGAAATTCCTATGCAATAAAGTTATTTCCTGGTCAGCCACAATACAAAGTGCAAAAGTTACATAATGAAATATAAGTAATAAGTAAGTAAGTAATTGTAACTGTTATTAGACTGTCCTTAAAAGTACTGGGTTGTTGTCTTAATTGTTATGGGGAACAATGCAATGTTTCACTGTTTTGTTTGTGTTTGGTCACATTTCTCCTTCATAGAGCTCCCCGTACAGTTTCAGAGAATAGCACTGTCCACAGAAAAAACACAAAGAAGACTCTAGACCAGTGGTGTCCAAACTATGGCCCGGGGCCAAATGTGGCCCGCAGAGCAATTTTTTGTGGCCCTCCTTCAGGATTACAAATGGTATTTTTACTGCATTTGACTCTACATAATCCAAGTCCACTTTTCTGTGTGGTTATTGTTGTAATATAGAGGGACAATAAGTGAATAAACCTGAACCTGAACATAAGTGAAGT
>JAVQKC010024214.1:0-12204 GCA_036025475.1 Philypnodon macrostomus | reverse complement strand
TTTACATGAAAATTTCAAAAATTGCACAGTAACAAGAAGACAGCACCAGTAGAGACCCATTTAGACAGTTTATCAGCAAAAAAAAAGTGTTTTGGGGTTTAGTTACTCTTTAAGTATCTACATCTAGTTCAGGCGGTACAGCAGGTCTTCTGCCAATTTGAAGGTTGACAGTTCAATTCCCTTGGCTAACTATAGAGATTAGAACTAGATGAGCTTTTAGGATGTAAGTCACAGTGCCACTTACAGTATTGAAGTGTATATTATATTGACTGGGAACTTGAAGTGAGCGAGTGTTAGCTCCTGTAGAATATTACAAACGCTCATCCCAACTGGCTGGAATAGAATTCTAGAAGGATTCTATTTTAAGGTCGCTCATATAGGGCTGCATAATGACTGTGATTTTGACTGCACTGGGGATTGCTTTATTTTGCTATTCTGCTAAATGGAGCATCAAATGAGAGAGGAAACTGTCTGCTTGTGTTGGCTCCTGTTTCTGTTGAGCACTCATTGTTTTATCAGTAAAGACTGGACTAGTACAATGGTACTGTATGGAGGTAATGTGTGACATATGTAAACAGCTGCACAGCCCCTAGGGACAACCATCGGTAATGAGGCAGTTCACAAAACTGTATGGATGAATGATGCCATTCTGACTCACTAACTTTGACCGTGCTCATGCACCCATCCAACCTTTTCAGCTTTTAAGTTATTTTTTAACATGTAATATTGTAAATGAATATCATACATACATCATACATTGGTAGTTTTATTTTTGAATAATATTTAAAATAAAAATCTAGGCTTATGTCAAGCTCCTGTTCATCCTGACGGAGCCATATTTGTTATTGTCACTTTTTGACAGTTTGGTTTAAGCACTTTTTCTTTCTTTTGTAGTTTCAGGCTCGAGAGTTGACCCAGTTTCTAAAGCAGTTTGGAAAATATATAAATGGTGACCAGCCCATGCTTCCACTCCCTCAACAGATTCGATGGCTGTAAATTAATCTGAATTGATCGAAGTCAAGATATTGATCTGGAAGCTTATTGCCAGCTGTAATTTCAGTTTGATGTCATGTATTCTGCCCTGTAGTCAAAGACTCAATATTTTTGCGTGATTGCTGAGCTTTTTGAGCTACCGAACATGCAGTATTGTTCTAAAATAGTTATCAAAAGTTTGCTAGTTTTGCAAAGAATGGAATGGATTGATATTTTTCCATTTATCGTGTCATGGGTGAGCTCGAACACGCCTCAGAAAGAGCAGCGTGTTGCTTATATGTTTATAATGTCCTTCACAGGCCAGCTCTAAAATGTGCTTAAATGGAACATCTTATCGCTCATTTATCTAATATCCGTGTGTACGTGCAAGAACACTGGGCATGGGCCGTGAATCCACCGTGACCGGCCCCAACAGCCCCAGTAGAACTAAAGTGTGTTAATTATACACATCTGGTGCTGTGTGGAGCTCCGTGCATTAGCAGAACATATCCACTCACATGCATGATCCAGGACTGAGCTAACAACATCAATCATTAATCTCCTTTTTACAGTGTTCCTAAACTCAATCTCAGTGTGAAATTCCACCATTTACTGTTAGTACACTATTAAATGTATAATGTACTGTATGCCTCTATGGTTTCCACTTTTGTTAAAGGCGTGGCCTGTAAGTAAAATGTAAAAAATGCTTTCTGACGCTGCTCTATGATGCAAAGTATAATTATTATTTTCCCTCCACACCAACATCAGATCAGGATTTGTGTGTTACCACTTTGACCAATTGTGGTCGAGCTTGATGAACACTCCGATGTGGATATCAATAGGCCTAGTTGAGTGTGACAGAGCCAGCAGTGGATAAACAGGCTGATGAAGAGGAGGGCTCATATTGATACAGTAATTACACATGCAGTCATGAAGAGGCCAGGGCAGTCAGCCAGCCTCCACTCTGCACAGTGCTCACAGTGGGGCCACACCAGAGCATCAAGTCTGGATCTAGTCAAGGAATAGACCTCAGAGAATGATTTTGAGAATAAAATATTGATCAACTAATAAAAAACTCACCTATTTACCTGCGTGTGTATCATCTCACATGAAGCCAGTGGATTTGCACTGGTGTTCAAGGCAGACCTGATTTGTCCAAACCACGCATCTGAAAGGTGACTTTGAACACAGAATGCATTGGTGTTTGGGACCAGGTGGACCATTGAAAATGTACTGATTAGCAAAATAAACTGTAATTTCCAGTGAGTGGCAGTTCTGTGAGCAAAACATCCCTGTTGATGTTGTTGAGACTGTAGTTTTTAAATTTAGTCTAGCCTGTTATTTCTTTATAATATGGATTTGTGGCCTTGACCTCATTATGCGTATCCAGATAGTTCTTCTGCTGAGATGGTGATGGAAGAGAGTGAGATGGCTCTTCTGCTGAGATGGTGATGGAAGAGAGTGAGATGGCTCTTCTGCTGAGGTGGTGATGGAAGAGAGTGAGATGGCTCTTCTGCTGAGGTGGTGATGAAAGAGAGTGAGATGGCTCTTCTGCTGGGGTGGTGATGGAAGAGAGTGAGATGGCTCTTCTGCTGGGGTGGTGATGGAAGAGAGTGAGATGGTTCTTCTGCTGAGGTGGTGATGGAAGAGAGTGAGATGGTTCTTCTGCTGGGGTGGTGATGAAAGAGAGTGAGATGGTTCTTCTGCTGAGGTGGTGATGAAAGCGTGTGAGATTGTTCTTCTGCTGAGATGATGATGGAAGAGAGTGAGATGGTTCTTCTGCTGAGGTGGTGATGGAAGAGAGTGAGATGGTTCTGCTGCTGATGTGAAAAAGGAATAGAGTGAGATGGTTCTACCGCTGAGGTGATGGGGTCTTAAAATGACAGTATATATGGCTTGCTTTATCATTAAAAATCATATAAAAATAACTACATGATTCAGGCGGGCTGTTAATGAATTAATTGTTGATGTAATTCCTCTGTCTGTGCTGTTGTGAACCATAATATGTATTGTAGAAATAGTGTAAAATGGTGTATTTAAAGTTAATGAGAGCCAGAGACTGTAGTTGGTACAGATGAGAGATCCTTGGCCCAGTTTGTTTGACAGATGGTGTGTTTGTTTACACTGACTTACTACAGGGACCAGACGTCTGGAGTGGCTCCTTCAGTTTGCTCTACTTTTATCATCTTCATACATGCTTCTACACATGGAGGAAAATGAACTATTAGCACACTCTTATTAGGCCCACCTTTGCAACTGCACATTACTGCAAGCCAACCCAATGCATTTAGAAATAGATACATATTTAAACGCAAGTCAAAGTGAGCATCAGTATGAAGAAATATAATCAACTTCAAACTTAAAGAGTAACTAAACCTTGAAGCAAAATGAACACCCTTCAGGTTAAACAGTGGTACTGCAGTTCAATTTTCCTATTGGTCAAAAATATGTGACATCTATGTCTATGTCACAGGCCCTCAGGCTCTGATAGTCCCTATAGACACACACCTGTAGTGAATCAGGAGTCAGGAAACCCCTCTGTCTCCACCAGGCACTGCCCATTTGTGGAGCATTTTTCAAAGTTTGGCCACATTTACTATGGATCTGACCCAGGTGTTTAGTTCCACTTTGAAGCAGATGTGTCTTCTCTTTTAGGTAAAGTCACCGGTCAGTTGTAGATTTGCATTATTTTGTGTCAAAGTTGTATATTTACTATATTAGCGAACATCATTATTGTTCTTAAATAATATAAAAGTAAAGTGCTGACCTGGAGCTTTCCATGGTGCTGATCAAAGGCTATACTCAGACCCAGATCCGATACTAAACCTTTTATGGACCATTTCAAAGAAACACATAGCTTAATGTTACAATCAAAATGTGTACCACTGGTTGTAACACATTTTTTAGCCATAAAATAGAGCTCATAATACTCATAATAGTCTTTTCACCATCCATCCACATTCATCCAAACAAAAATAGTCTCTTGGGTTTGCTCCTAAAAGCTGCAGTATCACTATGTACACATGCGGCACTACATCTTTCCGGTTGCTATGCGACAGTTACCGAGGGATACGCAGGAGGCGGGAGTGGTGCTGATGCTGGGAGCCTTCGAACTGTGTCAGGCCTGTGTAGTGGATTTTTATACCATTCATCATTTAATCCTCGGCTCTGTTTGAACCACAGTGTTTTTGTCAATGGACCATCCCCACTGCTAATGTCCCGGGGTCCCACTGTTTCCTCAACCATATATTGTGTTTGATCATGTTTATTACTTCACTGGTTCCTCTTTAGTCTTTACCCTTACCTCTACAGCAACATCAAATCAAAAACCCCATTTTAAGTCACGTCCCAAAATACACAATTGCAACTGTCCAAAACTCACAGGACAGATGTCGGAAACAGGGAGGTTTTACAAAGCAAACAGTATGTTATAAAGTATTGTTCCTACAAATATACACACATATAGGGCCATGGTTTAGCTCAGTCGGTAGAGCATGCAGCCCATATATTCAGAGCTTGAAGAGTTCAAATCCAGCTACTGCCCTGTCAAGAAAAGGCCAAAAATGTCTTTAAACGTATATAAATAACTATTACTTGTTTATGTTCTAACATGTGAATATTACTTCAACAGAATGATGAACAGGATTTGTACGAGAGCTTCCCAGGTTCCTCTGCTCTTCGTGAGATATAAATAAATTATTGATAGAAACGCCGCTCTGAGTTATTTTAAAACTGAATTATGTGTGTATGGTCTCGTGGGAGTCTTTGCTCCATGTGAAAGCATTTGAAGTCAGGGATCGATCGGATTCAGGTGAATAAAATGGAGGAGCAGGTCTGAAAACGACTCTCTGTCATGCTTGTGTGTGATATACTGTTGCGGCTAACACACTGGTTCTCAAACTCTGGTGTGGGTATAACTGGTGCTACATGGGCTCTTTCTGGTGGGACTTGGGGCTGGTTGGTGTCATGGTTAGTCCTGGTTGAGACCTAGTTTAGTTCTTAGACATGCTTTAGAGCTGGTATGAGAACTGGATTATATAACCCCACAATTTAGTCCTGGCTTTGTCCTGGATTACACATGTTTTAGGCCTGATTTATTCTTGTTTGTTTTGAAATAAAATGGTAGTTAGAGTACCACAGATTACCCGAGGTCCTATTTGGGGTGAAACGTTTGAGAATAGTTCCCAGATGAAGCATTTAAAGGCATTTACTTTATTATTACGGGTGATCTTGGCATTGTAACAAAGCCAGTGTTCATATTAATGAAATAAGAGAAATAAATTACCTGGTTTAGACCTGGTTTAGTCCTGCTTTAGTCCTGGTTTAGACCTGGTTTAGACCTGGTTTAGTCCTGGTTTAGTCCTGCTTTAGTCCAGGTTTTGACCTGATTAGTCTTCTCCATGACTGTCCATAAACTTGAAACTTATTGAGATGTGAAAACAACCCTCTTCTGCCCATGTCTTAGTGCACACAAGACATCAATCTTCAAAAGGCATCTCAAACCTGCTCAGGGTTTTTTCTCGCTCTGAAAACTGAATCCGTCATCACGTCATTCTCCAGATCACATGACACCAAGACCACTGTATGTGCTGCTGTCATGAAAACTCACTCACGTATGAGTCAGAAAAACTGGCTAAGTCCAATACAGTGCCCTTCAAAATCAGAGCCGACATGGGCGATATGGTAAAAATATAATAGCACAATTTCATAAAGCCAATATTAAGACTTTGATTTAGTTTGTATTAATATGAACATTGTTATAGCCAAAATGACAGTGAAGAGCAGAGCATAAATGAATGCACTGTATCACAATTCAAACATCTTCATAAATTTATATCATATATAATCTTTTACCGCCATATCACCCACCCCCCTCTACCCTTACACCTCGTTATAAACCACTCACCTGTCCAAGACCACAGCCGCGAACCCGGGCTCTGAAAACACCACATCTCCAGGGCTCAGGTCTTTGGTGGCCCTCAATCCGCGGCCCTTCTCACCCGCATCGAACAGCTGGGTGCTCTCCATGCCTCCACCTGTCATTGTTCTATAGATAAAACAAGCGCACACAGAAGAGAAAGTGTTTGCCTTTGCTCCAACCTGTCCCCAGTCCAGTCGGCCAGTACACAAGCAGGGGGCCAAAAATACACACAGCCCCTCTAAGGACTGTACCGCCTCACATCGGGGGGGAAGGGGCCAAGGGCAATGAGGTAGATAGGTCCCATCAGCAGAGGTAAGTTACATTTACTTAAGTAACTTTATGTATTTTAAGTGGGAAGATTTAGATTTGTGTAAAATGTTACTTATTTTTTACTCTTTTTAGTTTATATTTTGGAAATTATTATTATTTTTTGTATTTTTTTGTCTGTGATTACAAAATACAAAAAAATTACATCTGACTTAAACAATACTTTAATTTTAATTTTTTCACCCGATACTTTATAAAAATATAAAAAGTAAGAAATTGAGATGACTACTTTTTACTTTTACTCGAGTAACATTATTTTGAAGTAACTATACTCAAGTAAAATTATTGGCTACTCTGCCCACCTCTGCCTGGTGGTGTCAAGGTGGGTGCAGTCCCCTTGTTTGGGTGGGTTCTTCCGGTGGTATTTTGGGTGCGGGGCAGCTGTGGCCGTCAGTCAAAGGCACATGACAGGAAGAGGGCAGCTCAGGCAGGGGTTCCCACAGAGGCAGGTCTTCAAACATACTACTGTTAAGTTTACTTAAGGGCTTAGGCTAAAACAAAAAGCATATAAAGAGCTGGGGCATCATTAAGATATAAAAGTGCATGCTGGAAGAGTGTTAAGTGCACTTTCCTCTCAGTAACGAGTTTGAGGGGATTGATTCTTGAGCTAACCGAAACACAATCTCTCAGCCATCTGCACGTCCTTTCCGTGCTACTGTGGGTTCTCCCCGGTTTTCTCCAGTAATGGAAATTTCCATATTCATATCAGCACTGATGAATTATGAAACAAAGTCCTTTGTGATGAAGTAGAATGATGATCCAGTTTTTGAAGCATGGGTGAATGAATGGGTGATCTTGAACGTGGATCCCTGATGTGAACCTCCCGACTGTACGCCTTGATGAAAACATCAAACAGATGCATTTCCATCACACTCCCAACATGCATGTGTCAGGGTGATTGTAAATTGCCCCTAGTGACTGAATGTGAGAGTGAATGTCGTCTGTGTGTAGTATGTCTCAGTGTCCCTGGTTGCAACAATCTGGCCATTGTCAAAGGTGTACCTCCGCCAAATGCCCAAAGTGGCTGGATAAGTCTGCAGTTATCAGTATCTACCAGTAATAAGTAAAGATACGCAAATGCAGGTTAGTAGAGAGTCCACAAACAATACAATGTTTAGGTTATGTTTGCTTTTTATTGGTGCAACTATTGAATGTAATAATCGCATTATAAATATATGACACCACCAATCTGCTACAGCTTATCTTTGGGTTATAACAGTTAAATGTGACACTTAAGGCACTCACTAAAACTCACTGATCATACTTCATCATCACTTTGGTCTTAAAACAAAAATAGCATCTATGAATACTGGTGAAAGCTTTATGATGTTGAGTATTTAGGTAGGATTTACTAATACTTTATCCACAACCATACATCTGTCAGGCTTCCCCAGGGCAGATGTAGCCACAAACATAGGTTACCACTATTACTACCACTAGATGCATTGTCATTATTATGTCATATTTTATATAATACAAGTACCATTTTTCATTCAGGTGAACTGAGTAGAAGTACACAAAGCCAGGAATGTTTTGATATATAAAAATAAAAGCCCATTGTAACACTTGTGTGAAATGTAACCTGTAAAATCCTGCAGAATAAAAGGCAAAGTAACAGTAGAAGAGAGTCTCTAGACGTCGTAGAAGTCGATGTGAGATCCGGACTTGTAGCCGTCCTCCAGCAGCAGCTTCACGAGTCTACCACAGGACTCCTCACAGGTCAGTAGCTTTCCCTGACTGAACATCTCCTTAAAGGACTTCCTCAGGTGGACATCACTTGTCTTAGACCTGGCCTCCAGCTGCATGTCTGTGTCCAGGGGTCCTGCTCAGAGAGACACACAGTTATCACACTGCTGACATATTCCATTATCCTCACAACAGGCATGCTGTTATAAATGTTATGTTCAGGTGTCAGTAATTAGCATTAGGGCTGCACAATATGAATCAACTTATTAGCCCAGTGCCCAATGTATCTCCGTGCTCTCTCCTCCATTATATCCGTTTACTGCTCCACTGATCTGTCAAATAAAGGAAAAGAAATGCCCCGGGTTTAAGTAAATGAATGTCTGTGTTAGCCTTGAGACTAAGGCTTGAGGCCCATAGTAGCTGGGATAGGTTCCAGACACCCACAACCCCTAATGGCAATTCACAGAAAAGATTGATGCTGAATGTGGCTGCATGAGATTGTTTTTCTGTTTAATAGTTATGCTGACCAGTGAGCTGTGAACTGAATTGCCCTTTCAGAATAAATGAAGTTGTTTGAAGTTGAAGTATCACATGAACATGGTAATTGTGTTTCGAGAGCGTTTCATCAGCACTAGTTAAGGCAGCCACCTCGACTACCGTTGAAAAAAGCTGCATTTAATTAATACCCCTAAAACCCAATTTTTAAAATATAGTTTTATGATGCAATGTTTTTTTTGCACATTTCACAGTCTATTTTAGATACATTTAGGTTACTATGTTACGTTTTGTAACATCAAACACACAATAATTACATAATAGGTCCCACTTGGACTCAAATGCAAACGCTCAGATTAGACACCTGTCTCTTTAAGACAGGAACATTTGTGCAGTTTTTGTAAAATTCTAAATATAAACGCCAACCCCTTTTTACTCTTCTGATTTAAACAAAGCCTTGACCCCCTCACAGCCGAACACACAACTCCAATCAGATGTGTTGTTGAATGGTGGTGAGCGTTTGTTGACAGTGCAGGAGCAGACAGGATCACTTCCTAGAGAGGAGTGGTTTGCCACTATTTGTTACATCACTAATAGTTGATTTGGTTTTCAGCTCTTGGAGAGGACTATAATCAACATAAAAGATTACTCAAACATGAGTGAATGAGACAAAACACAATGTTGGGTATACTCTATGTTTAACAAAGTTGATTTATCATAATATTGTGCAGCCTTAATCAGGCATATATTTAGTTAACAGTTCTCACCCGGAGCGTAGCTGAGCACCCGCAGGTCGGGCTCTTCTTCTGCTAACACCCTGAACATCATGTCCCTCGCCGCCTTCCCAGAGCAGTACAACACCCAGGAGCAGAAGGGCTTGAGCGCACAGAGAGAGGAGATGTTGACCACGGTGCGCCTCAGTCCGGGCCGCTGGGGGAAGGCCTGGAGCACCCTCCCCGTTAGGCACAGGAAGGAGCTGACATTGACATTGAAGTACGAGTTCACCTCCAGCATATCTGTGAATGTCTTAGTGGATCGAGAGATGTCACCCAGAGTACCTGCAAGCAAGGAGGATCAAGTAAGAGTGTTGTTATTAAAAAAATGACAATTAATAAAAACAATGTATATCTTGTTATAATCAGACAGACAGCTATGTAAAAAGTAAGCAAATTCCCGTAGTTCCCCAAAAAGCCAACTTCAGACTGCTGCTTGTTATTCTGATACTTCCTGGTTTGTGTGAAACCATGACAGAGGGTTTGAAGGAGCTCATCATTCAAACATAGTATTAGCATAACATCAGATGTATTTTGATTTTATAATATTTATTTAAAAACAGTAAATCTAAATAATTTAAGGCATAACAAACTAACAGGACAGAAGACTGACTGACTCAGGGAGAAGAGTGGGGCGTGACATTGGGCAAACTGTTATGAGCTGAATTTGAACTCACAACAACAGGTGAGGACTGCAGGCTCTGAATATGGGCCGCACACTCTACCAACTGAGCTAACTCCTACTTTTACTGAATGAACTGAAACAAAATAATATGACTCAAGTAAAAGTGCCATTTCTTTTCTGACTGTCTGCGTCTGCGTACAGTTTTAGTTTATATGATTTTCACATATAACAGATCTGAATCTAACCCATTCATTCTGTTATTTGCAGATTCCACACTTTTTATACATTTTTCTCTGGTGGCTACAGGGCAAACATGTTAGATTTGACCTTTACAAAAATAATTGTAAATGACCTGTATTGACCGGTCTATGTTTTAAGTGAAGGTTCATGGGTTCACCAATGCAGTTGTGCAATACAGACTTTGAACCCTCCGCCATCTGTAAGACATTACCCTACAATGCATTAGCTAACAGCAGTGTTATGAACTACAGAAGTCAGCATGAGTGGGCAACAAGACACAGATAGCTCTACAAATGGATCCATCACTAGTTCTGGTTTAACCCTGCCTTAGGTTTAGACCAATTACATAGCTTGAATACATGTACCTGGTTTATACCTGGTTTAGTCTTGGTATAGGTTTGGTTTAGTCCTATTTTATCCTTGGTATATGTCCATTGTCCTAAAGTCCTGGACCAGGCACCAGGGTCTTTCTGTGTGTAGGTGGCAGGTTCTCCCTGTGTGTGGGTGGGTTTCATCTGGGTACTCCGGTTTCCCCCATCAACACAAAATATGCACATTATGTTATTCCTCCAGCTAGGTAACCTTAAAATGAACCATAACCAGTTTATACTTGGTTCAGACCTCGGTCTAGTTGGGTTTAGACCTGATTTAGTCCTTGTTCAGACCTGGGTAACCCTTTAGACCTGGTTAAGTGTTGGTTTAGTCCTGGTTTAAACTTACCCGCGTTGTTGACCAGTATAACATGCTCTATGAGGTCTGAAGCCGCCTCTTGCGCGCTTGTGGTGACGCTATCCAGTCCCTCGGGAAACCCCAGGTCCGCCTCCACATAGCGCACCTCCAGGCCGGCCTCTGACTCGCTCAGTTCAGCCTTGAGAGTCCGCAGGTCCGCCCCTGATCGAGCCACCAGCACGAACACCGAGCCAGGCTTCACTACACGGGATAACTCCTTGGCCGTGGTCCGCCCGAAGCCCCTGGACGCACCGGTGATGATGCAAAGCGCGCGGCCCAGGTCTGACATAAGGTAGTCTGGATGTGGAGCAGTTTAAAGACTACTACAGCCTCTCACTCGTGTCTGGGTCGTGACGGGCGAAATGAAGCGAGGCGTGGGATCAAAAAGGGGCGTGCCAAATGAAGCTCAGCTTTGAGGCCTGTATGGTTTAATGAAAAACCACGTGACCGGTGTTTGCGTTAGATCACGTGACGGCTTCATGAAGAGCTTCACTTCTTTTCTGCGCTTGCAACGAACTGCCAAACCTAAAGTCTAAAACCATTTTCGCAAAGCATATTATGTAAGTGTCACACGGGCTCGTAGTCTGCAGGTCTGTTCGTGAGGACGTGGGTTCGAGTCTGGCAACGTTTATCATGATGTGTGCAACTGTTTGTGCTTAATATTTTGATCAAAATGCGAAAAAACCATAATAAATAAACAAGTAGCCTAAAAAGTGTATACGTGTGTATTTAAACCAACCCAAACTAAAAATCTTTTAGACATTTAGTCGTTAAAATGCATAGTTTCTATTCCTTCTGTGCCATCATTCTCGTATCAGAAAAATACACACTTTTAGCATATTAGTTTATCTTAAATGGTTTATTGATTGATTTGATAATTTAAGCACTATTTAATTAAAAGCTTCACACACCAAAACCTAATCTAATCACTCTGCTAATTGCACGTTCTTCCTCCTGCTCCTCCCTCCTGCACCTTCCTCCTGCTCCTCCCTTCTGCTCCTCCCGCCTGCTCCTCCCTCCTGCACCTCCCTCCTGCACCTTCCTTCTGCTCCTTCCTCCTGCACCTTCCTCCTGCTCCTCCCTTCTGCTCCTCCCTCCGGCTCCTGCCTTCTGCTCCTCCCTCCTGCTCCTTCCTCCTGCTCCCCCTCCTGCTCCTTCCTTCTGCACCTTCCTCCTGCTCCTTCCTCATGCTCCTCCCTCCTGCACCTCCCTCCTGCTCCTTCCTTCTGCTCCTCCCTCCTGCTCCTTCCTCCTGCTCCTCCCTCCTGCTCCTCCCTCCTGCTCGTCCACCTTTGAGAGCTACTCTCCGAGGTCAAGTGATTGTTCTCATGAGTTAGGAGAGGAGTTAGGAGAGGAGCTGTTTGCACAATTTGAACGTCCTAACAAACAGCTGATTAATAAAAACTACAACTCCCACATAATGGACTACAACAAGC
>JAVQKC010024189.1:0-16773 GCA_036025475.1 Philypnodon macrostomus | reverse complement strand
TAGGCAATGTGGGTTAAGTGTCTTGCCCAGGGACACAACAACAGCGTGTGCTTGGACGGGGACTCGAACCACCGACCCTCTGGTTGAAGGGCGAGCGCCTACCCACTGCACCACTGCCGCAAAATGGGGGCCTTAAGATTCCAATCCATCACAATAACTCTCAATTATCATTTTAGTATCCAAACTACATGCACTGTAAACTTCTGTGCTGTTTACCTTTGGTTTGAATTGAGTGGTTAGCATTGACATCTCCACGTTCTGCCCCCGGACTGGTTTGGGCTGGCGAGTGGGCGGTGGCCTGGATGACTTCTGGTTGTTACGACAGACACAAATGAAGAAAAACAGCAACGCAATGGCCAATGGGATGGCCACACTCGGGACCAAGATGTAGAGGATCTCCATATTACTGCCACTTGACTTTTCCTTATAATCTGGGAGAACAAAAACACATACGATCAGATCAAATATTTTCAGGGGCAACAACAGGGTTAGTTTTTTAATAATATTTTACCACAGATAGATATGTCGCAGAGCTCCATGCGCACCCGCTCGTCTAAAGTGAAACACCAGGGGGCCTCGTGCTTGTTCCCAGGGTTGCGGCAGTAGGAGTGGCCCCCATTGAGCTCGGGATAGCGGACAGCCAGGAAGGTGTGGCTGTGGGGGTACTGGGAGTTCCAGGGCTGACACTGACGTCCAGACTTGGTCACGCTGGCTGTCCCGCGGTAGTCTGACCCACTGTTGTTGTAACACTTGTGATCTAGATAGAAGAAAGTATATCGTTGCACATTTCTTTTTATTGTGTTAAAAGCATAGCAGAAATTTAGTGCAGTGGCTTTTGTTTCAAGTTGACTTTCCAAGAACCATTTTATTGAATGAAATGCCTAAACCAGAAAAAAAAACCTGATCTAAACCTTGGGATAAAACTAAACTCCTAGGTCTAAATATTTGTATTGATTTTTTTAATTGTATTCTTATTTAACTAGTTAATATCCTTACTGAGATTAAAAATCTATTTTCATTACATGTATCAATTAACTATGTAACACCCTATAAACCATGGCCTCCTATGTTACCTTTTACAGCGAAATGGGTCTAAACCAGGACTAAACCAAGTTCAAACCAGACCGTAACCACATCTACATCAGGACAAAACTAGGTCTTACTCTTGTTGATGGGCTCTGCCATGGGGATGCCTATCCTCAGACAGTTAGCCGCCTCTGGACTGTCCCAAGCAGCCAGGTCCTCACAGTTCGGTAGCTTGAGTCTTTTCAGGATGATAGGGTTGGATCGGGCGATGATATACTCTGTTTTACACAAGTCGTTCTCCAAAATCTCACACTCGTCCTTGCACAGGTCCCGGGGTTTGTCCTGGCCCGAACTGCGGTCACAGGTCGGGAAGGCAAAGTGGCACAGAGACGGGATGGCAAACTGGGAACAACGGTCTGATAGATGGTTGGACGTCCCGATCATGGTGAAGGCAGCTGAGAAAAGAGAGACAATTACAGACGTATATGAATATTGTCATTTATCTGAAAAAATGAAATACACAAAGAGAGTACGCTGGCTTAGTTATGCAATGCGATAAAGATTGTACTGGAATATAGTTGGTTCTGTAAAATGTGGATCACAATAAATGTATCAGGAAAGAAACTGGGCCCCATATTCAGTTGAGAGGATTTTGACAATACTGAAGTCTGCACGTCCTCCTAGTGTTACTGTGGGTTTTCTTTCTACAACCTACCAATACATGCATCTCACGACCCATTCAAAATAAAAGCCTGGAAAGGGAAGTTCTACATAAATTCACAGACAATAAGTACACATCTCCTCTATAAACATCAAAGAAAGCTGCTGACAATGTGAACGGTGTATGATTCATAGACATATACAGTACAGTTATCACAAACATATGGCTGTGCTTGTGATCACAGGGGGGGTCTCTGTGGGGGATGAGACAAGTCAATATAAAGTGGTTGGAGTTAAGCTGGCCTCTATCCAGATACTATTCCTGCAGTTTGAGGTCTAATAATGCTGGATCAAGTGAAGGTGACATTAAATTGGTTAGATCTTCAGGCTATCCCATGCATGATTTATAACCCACAGTGAGTTTGTTTTGACCCATAGCCATAACTCTTAATATGATGTACTTATGCCTTGATGTTTCAGATTAAGGAACAGGTTCAAGACCCCAAAATCCAGCATTTAAGTGAACTATTGGATCATTTTGAAAATGTGCAAAATGCCAAGAAATTAAGTGAGACACATAAGCAGATTGAAACAGGTAGGAAACAATATGAGGACTAATTTCCTTCCGACCGGAGCTTAATTAGCCCACATTCATAAATACTCATTATTGTACTTCCTAACTGATTTCCAAACTATTAAAAACATCTCGTAGTAGTGTACAGTACTGTTCAAATGTTTTTGGTAGGTTGTTGTACAATGTATGTATAATTTACAAAAAGCTAATTGTGTGTTCAGAACATCTAAATCCAGCCATGACCACATGACTTGTGTGTATACATTTTTGAAGGACAGGTTCTATCTGCACCATTTCATCAGTGGCTATAGGCCTGAGCTAAAACAGGTGTAAGATGAAACCATTGCTGTAATTATATTTTTTTTTACATTTGTAAATCTTGTACAGGGCTCTATGTAGTGAAAAGGTCAAATCTGAAATGGCATCTCTTACCTGTAATTTGTGTCTCTATCTCTCCTTGCATCTGTAGAGAGTCCACATAGATGCTGCGGTTCCCAATGAAACGTGCACATGCTATGCCTCTGTACGGCTGACAGAACCCCTCTTCATCAAAGTCATCCCTGAAACACAAAGAAATGAAACAGAATCTATTCCAAGATGCTATAAGAGTGTTAACCCCCCCCAAAAAAAAAAATATTGCAAGCTATTAAAAAATGAAAATAACGATTGCTCTAAACTATGGCAATACAGATAGGTACCACTAGAGGTCAGTCTTTATTTGAATACTAAGCCAATCGACAGTTGCTTTACTACCAAACGATGAAATACAATTTACACTATAAAAACCAGTAAAAATGTTGATTTAATTAAAAAAATTCAATCACATCTATGTGCAATGTATCATGGTTGCAGCATGCAGTAACCGTGTGTGCAGAGTACTAAAAACAGCAGCAGGAAAGTTTTATTTTGATATATTTCAGTTTTTTTTGTTGCCCTTAAAGTCACTACCTTTCTCACTCCATCATTTCACACACACATAAACCCCAGTGGGTGAGTAGTGAGCTCGGTGTGAGATCACTGCGTCACATGATCTAAGTCGGGCCATATGGAGGAGACCAGGCACAACCACAGTTATACTTGTGTGTATTATATGGGTTAGAGAAGTATTCCACTGCATATACACATACATTAACATGGAAACATTACATTTCCTGTGCCTTGGAAAATGCATATGATTTTTCAGTTCAACTTTTCATGATTGCAAATAGCTAATGGGCCAATGTCATTAGAGAAACTCAATGCATTTAGGCATATGTTCAAGGCAAACCTGCTGAACTCCAATGCAAGTTGAATGGTTTGGTATATTTTAGAAACTACTAATCTACTGGGATTTTAACTCAGTCATATGGGTTTACAGAGAATGGTCATAAAAAGAGAAAATATCCAGTAAGTGGCGGTTCTGAGGTGGAAATTCCTGTTTATGGCAGAGGCCAGAGGAGAATGGTCAGACTGGGTCCAGAAGATATGGCAACAGTAACTCCAACAAAACCCACAAACATCACATGCTAATTGAGCCTGGATGTTTAACTTCACGTTACAACTTTTAACTAAAAATTACAACTATTTTTTCACAAGTTTAAAAATGTAAAAAGCAATATCTTCGTTATCATCCCACCACTGCATCTGTTGACAATCACTGTGACTTTACAACGTGTTAATTAGACTAATTAGCTCCCGGGCCAATGAACGCGTTACACAAGCCTTTGAAGACGCTATTGTAAACCAGGTGACAAGGTGCAGGAGTTCAGTCTATTTGTGTGGCCGTAGACAAAGTTAAAACGTTTGTGAAAGTGGCCTCTGCTGTGGGCGCAAGGTCATTAGGTTCCCGTTCCCTGAAGAGTGTTAAGTGACTTGAGGCCAAGGTCTCTGTCAATGCAACTCAATGTTCTTTCCAGACACAAAAACACACACAAAATGGTGGATACAAAGCAGCAGTGCCAATACCATTAGGTTTTGATCATATTTACAGATTAAAGCTGTTTTTATTTCACCAAGTATGTCATTTCCGACTAAACTGAGGAGCTCCTTAATACTATGTGGAGTTGTGGTGTGTCTGCAGGCGGTTTTACACCTCTTCACAAAGCCACAACTGATACATCTTTAGAACATTTCCCCTTTGGCTAAGCACTTTAAGTCCTAAAGTGAAAATAAATCTGGTCTGGGATTAAGGCTATAGTATCAAAAATATATTGGCAAAGGATTTCAAGGATGATTTGACATGGTACAAAATGGCACACATTACTAAGAGTCACAGGAAGGTGGAAGAGAATTACTTTGCACAGCAGGCTATTCTCACAAACTCCAATAAAATACATCTTGTACACCCCGATATATGCAAACACATCATGATCTACCAGTGGGTGGACCAGGATTGCAACAAGGCAGGGTTTATGTTTGCTAACAACATGGTGAACATTATGTATGCTGCTATAAAGTAAAAAAATCAGATTCTCATGTTTGATATATTGTAGTGGTTTGTTGTTTGTCTACTTTGCAATTTTTTTGATTTTTTTGACTGACTTTTGCCATGTCAGGGCGACAACCCACACAGAAAAAGGGTATAGATGTGCGTCACAGAAGACAGTGGACACACATTCTCGCTCAAGTCAAGCCACACACAGACAAGAAAATGACAAGGGAGCGCAATGCAGCCAGAGCTCCACAAGAAGATTATACCTCTGGCCTTAACCCAGGACACTGGTTAAAATCACAAATCAGACCTCACTGCTTCCTATACGTTTACATTTTTCATACGTGTTTTTAGATAGAATGAAAGTTTGAATGGATGATAATAGAGGCCAAAAAAAATTGCTGGATTGATATTACATTATCTTGCTTATTTGAATGTTGAATTATATATAGACCATAGTGTGACTTTACAACCACTAGCCACATTATTAGGTGCACCTGCTATAATGCTTGTTATTTCAAATAGGTAATAAACCGATCCTATACCAAAAGCTCAGTGCATCAGTCATTCTAGGGAGCTATACCAAAAGTTGGCTATGAATTTGAAGTATTATCCTTTGGAATAAAAACGTTACTGTTAAAGTTGTGCCAAATTCTATTTAACTCTTGTTTTTTCTTTATTGCTGGTTTATCCAAGCTAGCTTTTGAGTGATTGCAGTTTGAAATAATACAAATAGACCATTAATGATAATGAATAGGAAAACCAATCTAAAGCTAATCACTGTGAGACATCGTTTTCTATAGTGTTTGGATTCTGGTTTTAGTGCCTGTATGTGAGCTATCCCAGGGAGCTAAAGCCAAGTGTGGTTGCTATTTGTGTAAACAGTGGATGGCTGCTCAGGCCTTTTATTTCACACACCAACGCCACGGGCCCAGTGTGTGTAATGTTTTATAATCACTAATTATAAGGAAGGCTTCCTCCAGACCAGGACCTAGCTATAATCCACATCTAAACAGAAAGTTGAGCCTGACCACAAAACCTAAACAAGGTGCTGTGGCTGTGAGCTGTAGTCCAGTGACATTTTTCCAGCCTCTAAATTTATCTAGTTCTAATAAAGTTTGTAATATGCAGGGTTCTTGACAAACATTGAGGCGCTCCTGACCTTTACTTTTTCACTACATAGACTTTTCAAATGTACAGCTCCAAGGCATATGTCAAGCAAAAGATCAAGTTCAATACCAGAGTAAACAGGATTTGAATTAATAAATAGCACTATAGGGCCTATAAAGTCATAGGGCCTAGGCCTTAGTGGGTCATGCTGAATATGGCGTAGTTTCCAAGACCAACATTTTTGAATAATTTATACACATTTTCAATAATATACTTTTTATAGCACATTTTGCATTATGAGAAATAAGCTTATATACCCCTCTAACCCTAAGCATGCTTAGTGAAAAAAGATTAAATCGTAGACAATAGCAAAGAAACAATATAAAGAAAGTGTCAACCCATGCCTTCAGCAACAGTGACCCAACAAAAAGCCTTGACAGGGATAATAAAATGTGATTATAGTTTCAAAATGTACCACAAAACTTTGTCTTTCACCATATTGTGTTGTCATTGCTACATGTCCAGTCTTGTGAAATATAAACTAAGAATGTTGCAACAATCAACAGTACATTTAGTAAGGGCCATGTACAGTGACAGTCTCTTCTAAACAGTGTATCACCAAAGCACAGGCCTATAATGTGTATGGTTTCTGTTTAGTGTTATGATGTATACCGCTGACAGGGAGCCAAAATGGCGACCAGAGACAGGGCCCATGACCGAAATGAGAAGGAACAGACCAGAAGAGCAACCCTCTCCTGGGTGCACAACTGCTACTGAGGATCACCAATGGCTTCTGTCAGAGATGGTTATCCTAGGTTATATGGCAAGATCAATTGTGATTTATTTCTATGACTGTGTGCATATAAGCTCAAAATTGTATAATAACTATTCCACAAAATGGTTCTATTGCTACGAATTGCCATTATACATTTATGTCAAGGTAATCTAAGCCATGTAAGATTATTGTGTCTTTGTTATTGATTTATACATTTATTCTTAATGGATTTTAAAGATTTGAATTTGTTGTATATTTCAGTGCGACCAGTAAGAAATCGTAGCATTGATTAAATGGTTTGCACAAAAACTGAATTTATTTTTCATACGTTTTTAATATGGTGGCAAATCATGTTAATATTAGGTTATTGAAAAGCCGAGATCATTGCGTACGAGATGATATGTTTCCCTCACACAAGCGGTTATTTTTCCATCCGTGCTTACAGACCTCCTGCTGGTCTCCACGACTGGATGCAGCACTTTTAAAACCAGTATCTATCTCTTTGCATAAACTCCATATGAAATGCTTGTATTTGTTTCCAATAAGCATCCCCCTCTGCGGCCAAGACATTCTAAACCATCTTCCAGTAAGTTAAGATTTAGTTTTCCCAGAAAAAGAGAGTGCGGGCTATTTATGAAACTGCCTTTGGACGTGTTTTGGTCAGAGACTCTGTGGAAGGCAAACATTGATTCATATTAATGTGGAACTGAAAAAGTAACTCCGATAGATATCTTCTGTAACTAGGTTAAGCACTTCTCATTCCACTGCTTAAGAGCTATTGGTGGTCCACAAAACTGGAGGTTCGCGGTCCGATCCCCACTTGGTTCATTCTGCCATTGTGTCCTTGGGCAACACACTTAACCTACCTTGCCTGAATGTATGACGTGTGTGTGATTGTCATGGTGTTTGGTTGAGGCCTCTGTACCTACTTATCTAGAATTTGGCGGTAACTTTTTAGAATAGATGACATCACCACTGCTCCAGGACAGTCAGCCTGTCAATCAACAGAGTAGCTCACTAATACGTCTTCACAAACCTAACATAAACCCAGTAGAGTTGAGATAGGCACATACACAAACAGGTGGAGCAGAAAGGTCACATGGTACAGAGCTTGCACAGAGTTTGTGGGGGAGCAATGGACATCCAAAACAAGGCACTTAAGTTAAATTAACATGTGAAATATAGCAGTGAATTTGTGTGGATTTTTTAAGGTTTTTATGCAGTCTGGAGCAAATTGAATGTGTCTTATCTACCTCGCTAGCCTCCTGGTTTAGGTTTTGGTTATTCTGTCTAACCACAGGTTTTTCTCCCACAGAACTGCCTCTCACTGGTTATTTTATCTCTTGTTCAAAAGGAAATTAAAATCAACCAGGCACACATTATGTCCGAAAGTCACTCAGATCCCCTTTTTTGGTTTTCCATATTTAGTCACACAGAAAACACCAACTCAACCTTAAAAACATAGATGTACTAAATAGTAAAACATTTCACCCCTGGAGCGGTACATGTCTTTTTTTAAATGGCATTCCTTGAGCAGACTCCAGAAGCCCTTTTCAAAGTTAGTGGAAATATTAATAACAGGAAAAGTCTTAGAGCACAAAGACAAGACCAGGGGCAGCCGCATTGAGTATATAGCCCACAGGGAACACTCACTATCAGTCACACAATGATTTACAACAGCTCATTGCCGAGATCACAGATCCAATCTCAACTCACAAAGGCAGACACTTAAAACAGACAGGAGGACACATGTTCTGGCTGACAGGATACTGACAGAGCAGGGGGGGACAAGAACAGACATGTCCCATACTGAGCATAGACCCCTCATGAGGAGAGGATTAATGCCTGATGAATGGGATAAGGAGAAAGTAAAGCTGTGTATAAAATGATATCATAGAAGTGAATACTATGAACCAGTCTGGTCTATAAGTAATCCCAATGATAACAACTAAATCTCAAAGTAATTATAAGCAATATATATGTATGTTTAATAATGCATAACTATTAAAAAAAACTACATTTTACTCCATTTGTATATCACGTCCTCAAAAACATCCACTTACAACCATTCTGATCCACAAGTGAAACTAACAAACAGCCTTTCTACAGAGATTCTTACTGTCACAGATGTTTTTAATCTCCCCCCTTCTTCCATGCATTATGACTACTTCAAAAACATCTTCAGGATTGTTTCCAAAATAAAATCACGCACAGAACCTTGACTTTAAAGCTTCAAATAATCTGAACAATGACCATAAACAAGCCATGTTACAACATTTGACCCATTTCTGAAGAATCTTGGCATTGAATTGTTCAAGGAAAATGGTCATGATGGTTTAAACCAATCAACGAGACATACACATCTCTGTAGTATTGCATTTTGCTTAAGTTATTGAAGAATTCCCTGGATTTGACTGTGATCCAGATCCACACAAAACAATAATTATTTCCTTATTTGCCTTGCATTTAGTGATACAACACAAATATACATTTCTTTGTAAGCATTGCTATTTGACTGCATTTGCCCAAAACACTTACACAGGAGTAACACAGAGTCTCCATTGAAATAAAAAAGACCAGGTAGTAAGTATGAACTCTTACTTGTCTAAATGTCTAAAGTGTTTTTCTGTGGTAGATTTAGGGTCAGAGTTCAGAGAACCCCCGTCTAGGCCCTGTAGTCCTTTGGGAAAGAACTACAATTCACATACACAGACTTGACCAGGCCTGACCTTGACCAGAGCTACCATGGGGATCACCAACAGGCCTGGCACAAGGGATTCTGGGAAACAGGAAACAGGAAGTGTCTGAGCTGAGCGTGAAAGGCTTGTTCATAATGATGTGTTCGTGGACATCGCTGTGTGTGGTAAAGTGTGCATTGACAGACTTATGCCTCTGCGAACACCTGAGAATATAAACGGCTTTACAACTGATTTGGGAAAAAAGACCTACCTCTAACGGTTCCATATGGCCCTATTTGCAGCATTTGGATCACATAAGTTCATACCATAGTATTTTCTAATATGATTATAATGTAGGATCGCTATACAGCAAATAGGTGCAATACTTGGCTAAACCAGGACTAAAACAGATCTAATACCTGAACAAAAATAGTTCCAGGCCAGCACTATAACAGGGCTAAACCAGTACCAGATCTATACCTGGACAAAACCAGGTCTAAACCAGGACTAAACCAGGGTAGAATCAGGGCTAAACCAGAACTACTTCAGGGCTGAACCAAGACTAAACCAGGTATACACTAGGTATAAACCAGGATTTAAACATGTCAAAACCAGGACTCAACCAAGGATAGACTAAGGGTAAACCAGGACTAATTCAAATCCAAACAAGGTCTACACCAGGGGTAAACCAGGTCTAATCCTAACACGATATTAACCATACATTATTAAGTACAATGTTACAGTATTGTCTCAGCCTGTACTATTTCTAAATGTTCATGTAAGGCCCTGCATGGTGACTTTTGACCTGGGCAGCATTTAAGTGAGAGGCATCCAGGCTTAGGAAGAGGGGGGTGAGGTGGCTTCTCTGGTTTCAAACAGCGTTCAAGATGTGGGGCACAGGCTGTGTCAAAGGGCCGGTCCCCAAAGGGCCATATTAGGACCCCGATCTCCCAATCAATCATCACAGTGCTAAAAAGAATCCACAACAAGAAGGCAATTAAGGCCCGCAGAGAGCTTAGCCAAACACATGTGAGAGATAGGGTCAGGATGAGTAACTCTGTAACAACTTTGGCCGTCACTGTTAGTACTGGAGAAAAAAATGAAATAAAAGAGACACAAATGAGTACAAGCTAAAAAAGTGTACCGTATTTCCGCACTATAGGGCGCACTGGATTGGACTGTCAATGAATGGTCTATTTTCAAAATGTTTTCATATATAAGGCGCACCGGACCATAAGGCGCATTAAGCAAAACAAAACAGCCAGACAAGTCAGTCAGTCAAACTTTATTAAACGCGTTCACAATAACTCTCAACATTGTTCAAACATTAATGGTGTATTCACAATAACTCTCAACACTGTTCAAACATTAATGGTGTATTCACAATAACTCTCAACACTGTTCAAACGTTAATGGTGTATTCACAATAACTCTCAACCTTGTTCAAACGTTAATGGTGTATTCACAATAACTCTCAACCTTGTTCAGTTGTAACACGTAAAAATGATACGGCCATTTTGGGGTCATATATAAACACTAATAATAATACACTACTAATATTATGGTGAAGCATAGTACCGGTATGTATTACTCCGTGACGCTCCTGACTCCCGGAGCTTTGTAGTTTACCGAAGTCGTACCAAAACATTTTGACGGAGCGCCTTGAGCGCTGTGTGACACAAAATCTCTTGAAGGTCAATAAGCACAATCAGAATGAATCCATATATAAGGCGCTCCAGATTATAAGGCGCGCTGTTGGTTTTTGAGAAAATTAAAGGCTTTTAAGTGTGGCTTTTAAGTGTGGCTTTTAAGTGCGCCTTTTATAGTGCGGAAATACGGTAATATTCTATTCAATTACCCTACCTGCTTCTAACTTCATCCATGTCTTGACAGTATCTTGTATAACACTGGAGCAGTAATAGCCTGGACAGTGGACCAGGTCTTGGGCTGCTGCAGACACGGTGTTAGATTGGGTGAATATTTTTATTTCTGAGGAGGGAAAAAAGGTGAGCCACTGTCATGAACCCTTCTCACATTCACCCGTGGCAATGATTAATGAGATGTGCTGTGAGAACATGTTTCAGCGACTGCACTGTGAATGTGTGTGTGTGTGACCAGGACCTGCAGGTATATTAAATGCATAGACATAACAATTTATATTTAAAGACATGAGTGTGTGCTCTTGTTTTGTGTTGTTTTATTTGTGTTGAAAAAGCCAATAATCTTTAAATAAATGGAACAGATTCACACATGTTTGAGTATTATACTATGGTGTCGACACACAAACATGTGGTTCTCTGTAGGTGAGGCAATACTTTCTAATGTTTGGATTGGCTGTAGTGAACTGGGCATGCCCAGTAGTGGGAAAGAGGGCCTTAAAGGGCGCTTTAATTGGCATAAGATCAACATTTTTCAAACTAAATAAGTAGGAAATTCCAATCTAGAAGAGTCCAACAATAATTTTAAAATGTAGTAGTAGAGTAGGTTTGGACATCAAGAGGAAATAGGGCCTTAAATGGACGTGAACTTTAATCTGAGTTTTTTCCTCAGAGTAAAGGCAATATAAAAAAAAAAAAAAAATTCAAATGCATCTAATATTTCAATTTTAACTATCAACGTAATGTCAAAGGGATTCATAAAGACATAATGGGGCCCCTTTAATACATCTTTAACTACTTAAAAGTTTGTCGACTTTCTCACCAAACTTTAGTACAAACGTGTTCTCAGGTTTGCTCGGTACTGCTTATACATTCCGAGTCTATTCCACTAATCAAGGGCCCAATTTGTTCTTGAGCCGCAATGACAAGTAATGTTATAAGAAGACTTGCAATTATGTAGACGAGCCAGGTTTAGCATAATGCTGTGTGTGGCTTTCCCCCTTAACTAGGAAGTGTTTCACCTCAGATTCACCATGATTAGAAAAAATAGGCTTGCTCAAAGGGCGCGTTAGTGTGCATTCTGAGTTTTTGTTGTCGTGTAGCTTTTAAAAGGACTGATTCACGCTTGGCCACACACACACACCGCTGCCAAATGAACTGTCTGAAATATTGTATTGGTGCTTAAACAATCATTTCTACAAGCCAGCCCGCATTTCTCCTTCATTAATGTGCCATCACTCAAGCCTCTTACAGTTCGCTTCATCAAGGGCTCGTTTTCTATTGCCTTCAAAAGCTCCAAAGCCTGGGCAAGAGCACAATGGTGGGAAGGGGGGACCATTTTATTCCACAATGTTTCAATTACAGGAGCCTGTATACAAAGCCTTCTGTCCTTGCTGACTGCACAGTAGCTGGGATTCAATTCAATTATTTCTATAGATCATAACTATGGCGAATGTTTTCCACTTACTGGTCACTAATATAGGCCTTGGAGATCATAAAGTAGTATTTGGTTGCTGTAGCCCACCTGCTTCATGTTTTATCATTTGGTGCATTCAGAGAAGGTCCTCTATATGGAATGGTTAACTAATCTGAACTAATTTGAATTTTCTCTTTTTCATACTCCCCTCTGTTAACCTGAGCCATGGTTGTGTATGTCCCGGCAGCATGTTCAGGGTCACTTTTTTTTCTCTCCTTCTAAATCCAATTGGCTTGATGCAATGTCATATAGGCTGAGTAGTTATTTGAGCTTCCAAGCTTGAACCAATACATTGCACAGTATATGTCATCTTTCATAGCTTTTCTAAACCTTGGTTGGTGGCAGTGAATTTTCCTGTTATCTGACCTTGTGTGTGTTCTGTCACAGCCGTAGATAACATTCTCTGGTCATTTTACTTGACGCAAACAACTGCAATGAAATCTGAAGTGTTTCAGGTGTTAAGAAATGCATTAGCAATGGTTTCATATTATGGAATCACGTTGGTCCGCAGATCCTACGTGTGAATGTGGTAACTCAAAAACAAATTGCCGGATCAGTTTCAACATTTGCGCACAGGTACATATAAAGACGCAGAACTGTATTGATTTGGGTACTTCTACGATGAATATTAAGTAATTAATGAATTACTGCCCAAAACTGGACACGCAATAACTCAAACTCTTTAATTAATGCCCTGAAGAACTTTTATTGAGTTCCTAATCCTGTTGAACATAAACAAAATCACATGAATTTTGGCACAGTGATCCTGGCTAGTGTATATTTACTCTACATAAATTACAGCGGTCAAATAAAGACCGCCTCGATAGTGCCCCCATGTTTTTGATCTCTATGGGACAATGCAACTTGGTACAGTGATTCTCCACAGTGTACCCAACATAAAATATTATTATGACCCCACCCTACAAAAAAAAAGAAGTCGGCACCATTTTGGATTGAGATTGGGAGGTCAGGTATATTTGACACACCTCTAATTTGCACATACTTTGCTCGATTAGGCTCAAACCTTTCATCCATCCATTTTCTTCCGCTTGTCCGAAACCGGGTCGCGGAGGCAGCAGTCTAAGTAGGGAACTCCCGCCTTCGACCACCGCCTGATCCACATTGCACCATGGTACCTCCCGTGGGTGGTGGGTCCACGGTAGGGCCTGACAGTGTGTGCACGGGCGGGGACTCGAACCACCGACCCTCCGGTTGAAGGGCGAGCATCTACCCACTGCACCACGGTTGCGCCTGAAGGTCACAAACAGCCAGACAAATCAAAAAAGTCAAATAGACCCTTCCCATGTTTGTCATGGTTTGGGGGCGGGGCCTCTTAATTGCTCGTTAACAATATTAAAACCCATAGAAATCACACAATGTCTGATTAAGGTTCCCGTTGGTGCCAGTTGTAGCAGACGTATGGGGCAGACGTATGGGGCAGACGTATGGGGCCGTTTCGCCGATATACACCTTGCTGTCGGGGACGACAGCACAGGCCTTGTTTTAAACCCTTATAATACAGCCCACAGAGGGTAAAATTTGTTCACAGATGATGTATGCTGCAGATTAAAACATAATGTTGTAGTGTTAACCCTATTCATTTGCAGGTTTCTCTTTTGGCTCAGTAGTGGAGTGAGTATACAGAGATCTAACCAGATAGGCCACACAAAGAAGACCATATTAAAAATAAATGGACACCTGAAGGGCCTGACTGTGGATTATAAGGACAAGAGACTGTTTTGGGTCCAGTCTAGTCTACAAGAGGACAGTGCTATTGGCTCGTGTGATTACAATGGGAATGTGCTACATATCATAGAACAGACAATTCGGTAACTATTGACACGGCTTCATCTTATCACACTTATCACATATATATTTATATATATATATATTTACTATCTGACCTTGTTCTGTGAAGTAAAGTAAGTAACCAGTCATACATGAAACTCTGAGTTCATATTGTAAAGGCCAGGGGCCTCATTTATAAAAATGTGCGTCGAATCCTTACTAAACGTGAATGTACTGAAAATCCAAAAGTTACGTACACAAAAAAAATTCAGATCTATAAAACATGCGCACGAACATCAACACGCAATTTGTACTTTATCGATCCCACCTGGATTAGAAACCTGTGTAAATAAACCCTCCTCATGTCACACCCTCTCCACGTCTACATTCTACCAAAGAAGGACAATACAAAGTGGCTTATGAATGAGATTACCCTAAACACGAGCCATTAATGGGGAGGTTTCCCCAAAAACACAGAAGTGAGAGGGAGGGACGAGGCGCTCAGCATTAAGCACAAGTTTATTTGTTTTTTTTATTGAACCTTTATAAGCTATTAAGAACATGTCCTTATTCACAATAACGACCTGACAGGGAAGGAGAGACACAAGGGCAGATCAAGCAGCACACTATGCGCCTGCATGACCGCACCACGCCAATGTCACAGATACTGAATGATATAGCCTCCTAAAAATTGGAATCGTTTGCTTCATGTCACTATATTCACTGCATGCAGCCTCACTCCGCTCCGCCACAGAACAAACTCCACTTTTGTGTCAATGAGAGCGTTTCCACAACTCCCGCAGAGCTGCGCCTGGCGCAGGACTCCACTCCGCCATCCGCCCAAAATACACACCGAATCTATTTTTGCCGGACACCGGAGCTCTGTGTACTCGCATATTATAGAGAGAAAAACATGTGAAATGATCTAAAGCCATCTTAAACGTCATTTTCTGAGCCCTGGGCTTTTGCACCAGAGCGGACCTGAGCACATGCAGTTTACATTAGGCACTGGAGCGAACGACATGTAGTGGAGACCAGCGTTTGAGGAGTGTGCACCTTTATCAAACGCAGAGGTGTATGAATGAATGCTCTTCACCACCTCACCGTACGGCATCAGTGTGCACACTCTCACGTCAAGTAGTTGTTTTTTTTTATAGATCACATACTTTCCAATAAAGTAAAACCTCAGTACTGTCCAAGTGGTAACTCAAAAACTGGGATTTGATGTTATTGCTGTAGGCCAGGGGAGGGACAGAAGTAAAATCTGACTTCTATTAGTCAAAGCTGTAGCCCACAAACTCTGATTTGATGTTGCTAGAGGTGGAACTAAAGTAAAACTCAACTAATATTGGTAAAAGACATAACCCATAAACTTTGACTTGATGTTGCTAGAAACTAGACCAGGACTAAAATAAAACTTGACTAGTATTGTTTGTAGTAACCTACATCTGTGATCTGATGTTGCTGTAGAGGCCCGGGGAGGGACTAAAGTAAAAGTAATAATTATGACACTCACTTACTTTACAACATAAAACATTGTCATCATTAATTACTTTGAATAATATAACCACTTTCATTATTTCATTTGCATTTTGTTCCAGGTCTGAAAATTTAAGGATCTCAATTTTCAAGAACAATTTATATTATAATGATTATATCTCACGTTCTATAAAACGAGTTGATAAATATGGTGGAGAAGCATCAAATGTGAATAAAAAACGTCTGACCAAACCCCCAGTCAGCGTCAAGGTGGTCCACCCTCTGTGTCAGCCCCTATCGGACCCCTCCCACACAGACACAGGTGTGTTTAAGCATGTTATGAGGTCAGTCATAGAAATTCCTATTCATTTATATAATAAGTAATGCTGGTTTTGTTGATGTTTGAGCAGGGTGTGACAAACAGAGTGGGAACTGTGTGTATGTGTGCTCCAGTGCAGATGAGGAGGGAGTCTGTCAGTGCACTGAGGGATTTGAACTGAATAAACATGGCACTTATTGTGAAGGTAAGACTTGTCACACAGTAGTGGTCAGAAAGGTTCCTAAAATGAAAAACTGTTTAAGAAAATTGCTTAAAGTGGACCATCTGACCATGTTCTATGATGTAAAGTTAGTAATCTGTCATTACTGAAACACTGATTATAGTTTCTTTAGAGGTCAGGAGAGTATAGTAAGATTAAACTATTGGTAAAAGAAAACATAACTACTGTTGGTCAAAGTGGTAACTCGAAAACTGGGATTTGATGTTGCTGTAGAGGCCAGAGTGGGACTAAAGCATAATGTAACTACTGTTGGTCAAATTGGTAACTCAAAAACTAGGATTTGATGTTGCTGTAGAGGCCAGGGTGGGACTAAAGTAAAACATAACTACTGTTGGTCAAAGTGGTAACTCAAAAACTGG
>JAVQKC010024180.1:0-16638 GCA_036025475.1 Philypnodon macrostomus | reverse complement strand
TACCTCTATAGTGCCCCCTATAGACTGAAAGAAGAATGTAGTTTAAGGGAATTTTCCAAATTTGGCAAAAATATTCTTCACAAACATCCAGACAAATCAAAAAAGTCAAATAGACCCTTCCCATGTTTGTCATGGTTTGGGGCGCGCCCTCTTAATTGCTCATTAACAATATTAAAACCCTTAGAAATCACACAATGACTGATTAAGGTCCCGTTGGTGACAGTTGTAGCAGACGTATGGGGCAGACGTATGGGGCAGATGTATGGGGCCGATATACACCTTGCTATCGGGGACGACAGCACAGGCCTAGTTTTCCGACACTTTACTGTGTAGTTTAAACGCAGCTCACATGACAAAGTAATTGTGACACACCCCTCTCCATGGTGCTGATCTGCTCCATGTGTTTGGTCTCAGTCTGATGATGATATGAAGTGTCTCGCTCCATTAGCCTCTGTGTAGACTCTGCATCTCACTCTCACTGTAAACACACTTCCATCTGAGTTTGTCACAGCCCATCTGTCCAGTCATGTTCATCCTTCACTCCTGTCCACTTCAGAGCATGAGTATATTGAATTCAGAATAGTTATCATCATTTCAGTTGTTTATTCTTCAAAATGGCACAAAATGTTCTTCTACAGAATCAGAAAAATAATCTAAAAAAAATGTTAAAAAAATATATTTTTTAAAATCTATATTAGTTCCATCAGAATTACATTGAAACAAAATCAAATAATCTAGGCCTAAAAAGCATGAAATCTTAGCTAGTCCAACTTAACTCAAGATACTCTGGATTCAAGTCATTTTTTTTCTCCAACTCTATTATCTATTTATTTTTTGCCTCGTGTTGAGGAGCTGTCCGAGGTATTTCCAACTCTCATCACTCAAACTGTACTAACCCAGGGCAGTCTTCCATTCACTCACCTCTGTACACAACATCATTCTGACTTGCGATGTGACATATGGAGGAACTGTATCTAAACTAACATTCATTCAATCTGATGTCTTTGACTTTTTGCAGTGTTCTCTTGACATAACCTGAAGCAGAGAAGAGACCATAGATGTGACACTAACATTACAGGAGGATTTATGAGGCATGATCATTGAAAATAGACTACTCAACTTCACGTAGCCAGTGATAGTGTGACCAGATGTCCCACATTGCATTGTATAGCATTTTCAAATCTACCATCTTGTGAATTTAGGCTGTGTTCCACATTTTAATGTCGATGTCAATTATTGTTCTCCATGTTCATGAATCTTTGTAGTTACTGTCAGATGAATTTGATACAATTCATTCCATTTAGATCAGTTCTTTGTTATTATTGGTTTTGTTCATTTGCTTCATGCATATGTTGAAGATGGCATTATCTTTGTAGACCCTCTCAAAGTTTGTAAACAGTAAACAAAAGTTCTAAATTCCAGAATAGAGGCAACTGGAGGCAAGACCGTAATACATTTTCAATGGAGAAATTAGCATGAATATTGCAAATGAAGATGATTTTGACAAATGACATCCACTCTGCTACATGTAGGTGATGTCAGAGCCTGGTTAGGAAACATTAGTGAATGTACCTCACAATGTATGTTTATTTAATGTACACATTGTATGCTCAGAATTATTGTATTCCTCACCAGAAATCCTACTTTTTTGATAAAGTTAACTCAATTTGTCACAAGACAAACATTTTAAAGGGTCTAAAGCAGGGGTCACCACCACGTTGCCCCCAAGGACCACATGAGTCGTCCGCAGGCCTGTTCCAAAAAATAGCACTCAACTGCGTATAAAATTGTATTTTATTCTGTTGCTATTCTTTTTTAATCATCGCATTTGAAAAATATATGTACTGTATGATTTTATCCATTGTGAAAGAAACCTGTGTGTGTCTTACACGGAGCGACAATGTGGAGACACACTTTACTACGACCCACCGGGAAGCGCACTACGACCCACCGGGAAGCGCACTACGACCCAATGGGAAGCGCACTACGACCCACCGGGAAGCACACTACGACCCACCGGGAAGCGCACTACGACCCACCAGTAAGGGCACTACGAGCAGAAAAAGCCCTTGATCTAAAGACAGCTTTGGGTAAGCGACAGTCTTTGTTCACAATGCCGGTGAAAAGGTCAGATGGAGAAGTTGTCAAAGAAGCAATGATGATATTGATAACACTGTAAGACGAGAAATATGTAACTGATGTAATCGCCACTCTCTCCATCATCCACCTGCGGGCATCTACGACTTGGTGGATCAGCTGGACCGGGATCTGGCGAGGTGCACGGGGTTTAGCCTCCAGTGCGATGAGTCCGGACAGCAGCAGTACGGCGCAGCTGATGATTTTTATCCGTGTATGAAGATTTCTTAACAAGAGAAGAACTCCTGACACTACTGCCCATAAACACAACTACGAGGGGAGGGGACATTTATAAGACAGTGCAGAGAAAGGTACCATTGCAAAAGCTGGTAGCGGTGACCAGAGATGGGGCCCCTGCTATGATCGGCCGACATGCAGGTTTCATCGCTCACTGTAAAGGTGACCCACACGTCCCAAAATTTCTGCATGAACTTCATCAAGAACAAACACAGAACACGACTAACTGATGCACATCTGAAAGACTCACTCACAGTTGCAGTGTCAAGTTACACGCCAGACTACAATACAATGGTACGCAGCATGCAATGCCACTCTTCACTAACAACGAAAAATATACCAGATGTCAGTGCAACATGGCAGTGCCATGGCAAGGTTTAATTAAAATATTGAAAAACATGTTTTATTAAACGTGTGATCATGACATGTAACAGTTATTATTTTGTTAAAATACAGCAGATTTGGTCATTAGTTCAAAATGTGACAAGATTTATTTAAAAATATGAAAGTAGATTTTTTTATTACATAACAGACGTTTGTCAGTGGTTTGTGAAAATGGGACATTTTTCCAAGAAATGTAACGTAAGTGATCATCTGAAAATGTAGCAATGACTGAGATGAATGGAAATAAAGTGCTGAATATTGATATCTGTTTCTCACCTTGTCATTGTTAATAATTATTGTGAAAAATCATGAACGTGATCAGTGTCTTGACATTATTAATAATGTATAACTAAAGGCAAACTAAGCAATTTTTTTATTTCAGAAGAGTGTATCAAACTGGTAGCCCTTTGTATGACTCAGTACCCATGAAGTAGCTCTCAGTATCAGAAAGGTTGGTGACCCCTGGTCTAAAGTTTGCACAACTCCAGAAAACTACAAGATAGTGAACATTTACAGTCCAGTTTTCGAACTGTTCCTGTCCAGTCCAGTTCTCGGGCAAGTTAAAGCCTGTCTCTTCAGATACCCCACCATCACATCTCATTTTGACTTGGTGAACCTCTCTCACTCCTCTCTACCTCCATGTTATCCCCCATTACTTTCTATACTTCTGTTAAAATCCTCTAAACTCTTGTTGTCATTTCTATTTCCTGTGAGTGAATCTACTGGCCTCTCTCTGTCTGAGCATTCATCTTGACGGCTTTATTTTTGAGACATTTCTATTATCCCTTCTAGTCCTGGTTTTGCCTTTGTGATCATTCGTTGGCAGCCTTCCCGTCTCTCATCAAAATTAATGCAGCTTGAACACAACACACAATCTTATCAGAATGGAGTAAAAATGGCAGCCCTTTTGAGATTTGCTAATTGGGACCAAAGAAGTGGTGCCATGACTGAAAATGGGGCCTCAAGTTATTACGAGGTTTGCTATCATAACTTTAAGACAGCATTTCAAATTTGACACCACTTAACATTCAAGCTTAGCACGTGTTTTTAAGATTAGATTGTAATATGGGGACACGATTTCACCATTTCAGCAAACATAGTCAACAATAAAATACCCAAAATATGAATAATAATTCAGTAGCTCATTGTTATCATGATTTTCTGTTTGGGTCTAACTGAAGGAGAAAAATGGAGGCCACAAGATTGTGCTGTGAGTTTTTTCAGAGCGCTCTGGATCCTCTGACAGTGTGTTGTGGATCCAGACACAAGTAATGAGTCTTTAAATACCTTCTCAACAACAGATGTCCTTCAAAGAGTTCTAATCAGTAATCATTCACATGAGCTTTGACAGGAAGACCCGGGGGCCAAATGGTAAAAGACAATACATCGTTTGACCCATCACAACACGTCTTCACATGGAGGGGTCATAATCTCATTTTACCCTGGGAACTCAGTTGGGGACAAGATACCAGGGCCATAAACGTATCTTTACCCTGAGATCACAGTAGGTCATTCATCAATAAAAAAACCCATACATAATCAGTTAAAATACATATCTATTTTTGGTAACACTTTCGAATAGCTTACCACTATTAAGCAGTAAACTAGAGTTAATGAATCTGTAATTAACAATACGCGATCTGTAAATACTTGGTTAACCCAGGGGTTTCCATTGATTTCCATTATTTGCAACTCAATGGCGCATAATAATGGTGAATGATCTTTGTAAATGATCAGTTAACTGGTTTCTTGTGATTAACTTATGCTTGAAAGTGTTTTTTTTATGTATTTTGTAGGCTTTATTTTGGTTTTCCATTTTTGCTTATGCAGATGAATATGATGTTCACATTTCAAACTGCATTTTTCAACGTTTGAACTCTAAACCGTGTCAAACTATCTCCGTCAGCTCGTCCATCATTCTGATGTCTGTTTATCTCCATGTAAATATTCATAGCTCCTCATGAATATTCCTATCTGTCCTTTATCTCTTGCTGGAGATGGATTATTGATACATTGTTGATTTATAATTGATAGACCTCTCAGTGGTTCATCTCTTTGGCGGTGACAGCTTCAGATCAGCATCACACCTTTGTTTGGAGACAAAGGCCTGTGTGAATAGATGATCTGATAGCTTGGGCGATATGGTAAAAAATATCTCTCATTTTTTTTGGAAGTTCAAGATCACAATTTAATTTTTAGCCATTTTTTTGCTGACTTTGTATTTTTTCTTACACAGAAGACTAATGCTATCATGTGTCAAATATAGCCCCTGGCACTGACGGGTCACCCCACTGGCACATTTTGAACATTGTATATCCTCACGGTTACATTGGATAAAAAAGTGTCTCTAGTATTTTGTCATTATCGGGACTAAATGGAGTGAACAGATGGTGTGACTAGTACTTTATAACTGATATATCACAGTAATAATGTCATTTTGAATCCATGCCTCCAGCTCACGTCTTTACTGTAGGTGCAGCAGGTGGACTTTTCACATTTCACGCTCACTGGATTATATTGCATTATAACTGGGACTGCTCAATAAAGACTACTGTGGGAAAAGGCTCAGTGAATACATATAGTCTGTCTTCCTGAGGGATCAAAGAATATGCGTTTTATGGTTACTAAAAGTTACAAAAAAATTGAATCATGTATTAAAGCTGTGGTCTGGAGTTTTCCTGAAATATGAAACCGTAATATTAGTCCCTCCCCTGGCTTCTACAGCAACATCAAATCCGAGTTCCTTAGAGCCCTGACTAATATTGGAGTTGTTGTTGGAATTTTTTGAGTGGTGACAGAAACTCTGATTTGATGTTGCTAGAGGCCAGAGGGAGGGACTAAATAAACTTGACCGCTATTGGTTAAGCATTTTTTTAAACATTTGAACAATTTTGTAATCTTCGTAAATATCCAGATTACAACTTTAAGAACAAATCTATTAATATAAGAATAAATTAGCATTAGCTGCACAGCAAGGAGATTGTAGGTTCAATTTCCAGGCCGACACTCAGTCCCTCTGACCCTAGTATGTATGCCATTCCTGTGTTACTGTGGGTTCTCTCCAAAGACATGCATGTATAGGTGAACTGGAAAATCTAAATGTCCGGTGGTGAATGAATGTGAGTAAATGGCTGTCTGTCAGTGTGTGTCTCTGAATGTCAGCCCTGCAACATACGGGCTACGATCAAAAGTGCACTCTGCCTAATGCCCATAGTTGCTGAGATAGGGTCCATCCAACAGGTACTAGTAGAAGCAGAATCTTCCATAGTGATTATTGGTCCCCGCCCCCACCTCAGGCCCAAAGTTGCTGAGATAGGGTCCATCCAACAGGTACTAGTAGAAGCAGAATCTTCCGTAGTGATTCTTGGTCCCCCCGCCTCAGGCCCATAGTTGCTGGAATAGGCTTCAGGTCTATAATAAATGTGGTAGAAGATCAAGAAACACAAATCACTTCTAAGCACTCCAAAAATATTATATATTAAATGCCATCCATTTGTAATTACAGACTAAGATATTCAGCCAAACACTCTGAAAATGGCCCTTTCCTTTAATACACTCACAATTGAATTTTTTATGAGCTTCCATTACCAAAAGGCCTCAATTTAAAATCTTCAAATTCAAAGTGGGATTTTTTTTCGTCCAGTCAAGTGGTCTCCGTTAACTCTGTAGGGCCATTTTTGCTGTTCTTCCGGACTATACAAATGTACCCCTCCTCAGGCCCATAGATGCTATAGATCAGGGGTGTCCAAACTTTTTTCACTGAGGGCCACATGTCAGAAATTGGAGAGCGATATCGATTCACCAGAAGTCCTCTTCAGTTGTATCTGTTTTCTGACACTTATATTCAGGTTTATTCACTTATTGTATAGTTTGGACACCCCTGCTATAGATGTATGAATGCTGTTATTTAGACCATATGTAATTGCAGACAAAGTGCTTTCTGTAAATGTCTTAATTCCTTTAAAACCTTCAAAGTGGTTTCAGTTTTCTTCTCTGGTGTCTTTTTTGCTGATTCTAGTTCTAGTTCTTTCAGACTAATTACAGTCTGAAGTGATGTTTTGATCGAGCTAATCACCACAGCCACAGCACACACAAGATCACAGTTATTATTGATCCGGTCTGATTCTATGGGTATCCATGTAATGATAGATTGACTTTATTTCAGGGAATGAGCTATATTTAGGTTTTGTGTCAACGGTTCATTATTGAATAGATATGTAGAGTAAAAGAGTAGTCTGCATGTCCTCTCCGTGTTACTGTGGGTTCTCTCCAAAGACCTGCCTTTGCTGTATAGGTGAACTGAAGAACCTAAATGTCCCATAGTGAATGAATGTGAATGGTTGTCTGTCGGTGTCTCTTAAGTAAGACTGGTGCCGCTTCAGGCCCATAATCCCCAGTTGCCCACAACATAATGGTAAATGCATCCATCATTCCTGGACACATAGTCTGTCCGTCCTGGGAGTCCCGTCCCTCCATCACTTGGTTCTCCCTAGAGTTTCTGGTTTTCCCATACACGGTAATGAGGGTCTAAGGATGGGGAATGTCCTGTATATCTGTTGTCTATTGATTTCTGTAAAGCCCACTGAGGTGTTTTTGTTGTGATATCGGGCTATACAAATAAAACTGAACTGACATTTTTAGAAAGTCATTTAAACTAACAAACACTAGGTGGCACTATCAGAAGAGGATGTGTATTAAGGGTTGAGTTCGCTACAAAATAGAACTTACAAACACCACCACATCCATTTGGAATCAGTGGAAGCAGATATTATGTAGAACCTGGTAGCTTTCATGGTGGAGGTTCACCCTGCCACCAGAGGGTCACCAGTTCAAGTCCCCACCCGAGCGCATACTGTTGTTGTGTCCCTGGGCAAGACACTTAACCCACATTGCCTATGAATGAATGTGGTTGTGACTTATAAAGGCTATATTTAGATCTCTGGTGATTTGCTACATTATAACGTTGTGAATATTGTTGTCTTCTTTTTCTCTGGTCACATAATGTCTGTAGAAGCTCCTCTGGTGTTTGGTGACAGATTATATTTCTGCTTCAGATTTCCTTAGACTCAAAAAACAAAAAAACACACACATCAGCTCAAGTAGAAACTCAATATTTAATATGGGCATAGTTTGATAGTCATTAGCAGTAAACATGGTTAAAATAAAAAAAAATAAAGATCAGTTTTACAAGCTTTATGCCGATGTCCTTCCAGATGCAGTTCTTCATTTATCTCAGCTTAAGACCTGGACAACATGCATGGTTTAACTCTGAATTAGGTTAGGTTTAGTCCTTGTTTAAAAATGGTACTTGGATATGGTGCTTGGTGTCATTGTTCATTGACACCATATTTCAGATTGTATATTGAATTTAATCGTTCTCTGCAGTTATAGATTTTGTCTTTCAGCGTCCGCAGAGGGACATCTCTCAGAATATAAATAAAACATCAAATATTCCAATCTTTTTCACTTATCAAAACAAAAGGCTAGTTAAGATTCAGAGTAAACACATCATTTACAAATCATGACTTTGTAGAAAACTTTGTGAACATGAGCAGGTTTATGTTTGGAGCAGTTTGAGAGAATATTTTTGGAGTGAAGTTAAAACAGGCTTAATGAATCCAGGCTTATTCAAGGTTGTCCTGTTTGCAGTGATTTGCATAGAGAGAACACAAAGTCAGACGTGTCCCGAATGTTTAAATACTGACTTATTTATGTACTGAAACTATGTTTAAGAACTGCTTCATGACACTTTTCAAAACACAGTTAAAAGGGCTTTACAGGGAGACCAACAACATATAATAACATTAAAAACAGACAGTGTATAACATTAACAATGCAAACAGAGTTACTAAGTAGGTAAGTGAGTTTTTAATTTAGATTTAAAAGTGACAACTGTGTAAGCTGACCTAACCTCGTCAAACAGAGAGTTCCATAGTTAAGGGCTCTAACAGTGAAAGCCTGATCTCCTCGAGTGAGATAATGGGTTGTACTTAAAGGAACAAGCCAGAAACTTAAAGTACCTCAGTGTTTTTCATGGTCATCCTGCAGACAAGTTTAGGTTAGGACACTTGCACAATTATTATTATTATTATTATTATTTTTTAAATTAATTAATTAATGCAATTGTATTTATGTATAGTATTGTATTATTATTTTTTTTATATGGCCATGGCTAATTTACATCTGTCTCTTTTAACTTGACTACATATTCACTCCCACACACACACGCACACACACACACACACACACGCACACGCATACACACACACACGCACACACGCGCACGCACACACACGCACGGACAGTGGGAGGAAGAGGAGAGAACCCACAGTAACACTGAAGGACCAGACTACTTATGCAACCATACACTTATGGTTCCTCAGTCGCCCAGGACATATTCATGATCAGCAACAGGCATTTTTATCCCATAACTTTGATCCATTGAAGTGACAGATCTATGCTCCACAAAGAGAACGCACACTGAACAAGCATATGGCCAATATACTAGAGAAAATAGTGTTGTGTGAATAATATGTATACTGTGCCAGCTCCATAAGAATCTGTGTTTTTCAGGAGCCACACTGTGAGCACTGAGGAAATATTTGCCAAAGACAGAACTGTGTGAAACAATGCAGCCTCTTCTCCATCTGCTCCCAACATCACAGCACAAAAACTAACCAGTCAACAGAGACTATTCTGTACACATATGTTTTACTGATTAAACTGGATTAAAGGGTACAATCACTCTTTTTTACATTCAAATTGTAGTCTGGTGATCAGGATATGAAATGTGTCAAATATTTTAAAAATGGACAATGAACAAAAAATGCTTGTTTTATTTTAGTTCCTTCCCCTGGCCTCTACAGCAACATCCAATCAGTGTGGGCTCCTGCACCACTCAAAAACTCAACTCAGCTTTGACATAGGGTTAACAGACAGAGGCTGAAGTCAGGACAGAGTTCACGCGATGTCAGTTTATCAAATGTCCTCATGTAATCTGTTTAATACTTGCTATATTTGAACTATTCTACTGTATTATGCAATACTAACCTTCTTAAAGGCCCCCTATGGACTGGTGTTGAAAATTAGCACATGCGCTAACACACTAAAGCATCTGGTTGTCCAATGTACAGTTGATGTAATCGGTAGGGCTCTATCACAAACTCTGATTTGATGTTGCTGTAGAGGCCAGAGGAGGGACTAAAGTAAAATAATAATTTCAACAGGTTACACACACAGAACAGGGTCAGATAGTTCATTTTAAGGGTTATGTTTATTTTTGTATTTTTTGTATTTTTTTAGAAAACCTCTGGGCTACAGCTGTAAGTAAGCAGCTTCAGGGTCAATGTGATGCTAAATGAATTGTTGTGGGGTGAATGAAGCTTCCTCCTCCTTGCGTCTATTGGTGAAAGTCAGCCAACAAAACACAGGCCGCTGCAGCTTGTATTAAACAGCTCCGTCTGCACTATTACTAAACATCACATGGATTCTGCTGTAGTAGAACTTCTGTCCTGTGAGGGATTGGTTAAAAAAAAGCGCTGGCTCCAGATGTTCTTTGACTGAAGAATAATTTTTGCCCCTGAGATCACAACAACCAATCTCAGACCTGACATGGTGCTCTGTATTCATAATAGAGTTGACAGTGCTCTGGGAGGATGCTGTTGGAGAAGCCTATGAATGAAAGAGCCTTAAATACAAATGCAGAACAACGAGGGTGGAAGGTTGGAGTCAACGCAGTTGAGGTTGTCCATAGAGGGTTTGTGTGCTGGTCAACAATCAGGCTGATGAAAGACCTGGAGATCCAAGGCCAAGCTCAGCAGCAGGTTATCAAATCCCGCTCCAGGGTTGCAGAAGAGGCCAGTCGCTGGCTCTGAATAAAAAGGGGAGACAGTGTCTGGGCCCCTAAGCAGCAGCAGCAGTAGCAGAGTGAATAGGGGATCCAGAGTAGAGGGTGGCAGACCTGGGAAGCCAGGTGTTGCCGATGAGCCCTTTGGGAATGTTGTGGGTCAAACATCGAAACACCTTTGAAGGAGGGTGCCCACCTGATGACCCCAGTGAAGCCAGTGATCCCCTTTCACTCAGCTCCTCCTCCATAACATGAAGACCCCATCACCTCAGGAGCTATTCTTTACATGGGATTGTATTATAACTTTTGTTCAAATAGAAAGTAAAAATATTAGGTATAGTGCAATTTTAATGCTAGCAACAGTCGCAGCAGAGTTGAACCTGAATCTGTGGCTGAATGTGAAGGTCTAAAAACGCCCAGCAGGAAGCTCCCATTGAGACCTGTTATTTCCCCCAGAGCTGCAGGGGACGCTCTGCAGGAGGCCACAGTAATTAACTCACAGCAGAGGTGCAGCAGAAGAAGAGACTGAGGCTACAAAAGGAAAGACACTAGCTAAAGTGTTGATGAATCTATGTCGCTAGTAGCATGATCAATGAGCTGTTTACATTTTGAGGCGTTTCATTTCTAATGCAGTGCTTGTCTAACTGTGGGGCAGGGACCACTGATGGTACACAGCTTCTGTCTGGTGATATCCGAATATTAAAGTCTGGAAGTTTTAACGTTTAAAAAATGCTTGACCAACTTTAGTCGAGCTTTACTTTAGTCCCTCCCCTGTTCTCAAGAGCCTTGATCAACCACTGTGCCGGGGAACACTAATGTGCCTTGAGTGACTGTCAGGTGTGCCTTGAGAAGTTATGCAATTTAACTTACTGTTTCCCAACACACTTTTTAATAGTCAATTTGCCATTGTAAGTGTCTGAGACTACAATATGGTGGCTGGCAGAGTAAATGAATACTCTTTTCTGAGTGTGATATAATATACTGTATTATGAACACAGTGCCCTGATATGTTAGGTGGCCGGAGTGCCGTGACATTTTGCTCGACTGAATAGTGTGCCTCGGGTGAAAAAAGGTTGAGAAACCCTGGACTAGAGCAACATCAAATCAGAGTTTGTGTGGGGTACGACTCAAAAACATAACTACTATTGGTCGAAGTGGTAACCCACAAACTCTGATGTTACTGTAGAGGCCAGGGGAGGAGAGGGACTAGATTAAAATAATAATTCTGACAGATTACCCACTACAGTTTCTTGATTTAGATTTATGTAGAGCCAGATTTGTTCATTTGACGAATAGACCACTCTTTCATACAAATTCATGTACAGATTGAAGCTGGTTTAGACCTGGACTGATTCAATTTAGTTCTGGTTTAGTCCTGTTTTACATCCTGCTGCCCTTGGCTTGTAAAAGTTGAGTTTCTGCATTAATCTCCAGAAGTTTGACTTGGAGAGACCGGAGTGGCCCATGGACAGAACCAGCTGTGCATGTGCCACTGACCAGAGTTAAAAATATTACTAGAATTATCTGAACAAATAATTTTCAAGGAGCTTCAATGATACCACTTCACAGTTGCACAATCTAGGCATTCAAACCTATGGAGTCTGCTTTTACCTGGACACTTAACAACACTTCTGCTGCTGAGATGGACAGGTATTTGAGTTTCTGAATCACTGGCTCGACTCAGCGCTCACAAACTTTTAGTAAATGTGGTCCAATGTTTATTAGCGCCTTCTGTTTGGTCCATATGTCCACCACACAGCACTCTGGGAGGAGATAAGCTGCAAAATACATTCACGAAATATGTATTGAAACCGATCCGAGAGTATTTTGGCAGCAGAAGTTTGGGATCTCAAGCAAAACACTTCTTTGTGCTGGGAAAGAGTGCAAAAAGTAGAAATGTGTCCAGAAGAGGGGTGTCCAAACATTTTTTTTTCACTGAAGGCTACATTGTCAAATATAAACACAGAAGAGGGCCATAGTTTGGACAGCCTTGGATTAGAACCTTCCAGCATTACATCAACAAAGCAATTCAGATATCAGTGAAAAAAATCCAAGCCAAGATAATGAAGGTAGAATGTGTGTCAGGGAAGGCATATGGTTTGAAAGCAATGCCAGCTGGAAGCATTGTCACGGTCTTTCAATGGAAGGGATATAGCATACTGTACCAGTATCTGCTAGTTAAGGTGTAAATGCTCTGTCCATTGAGCCACAACTCATGTATACCTCACAATTTTAAGATATGGTGGCAGAGTATCATTCTTTCAAGGATGCCAATGAGTCTGAATTTAACATTCTGAAGTCTGCATGTCCTCCCCGTGTTTCTGTGGGTTCTCTCCACTTCCTCCCACAGTCCAAAGACATGCATGTACAGGTGAACTGGAGAATTCCAGTATCCCGTAGTGAATGAATGTGAGTGTGAATTGTCTGTCAGTGTGTGTGGCTGTCTGTTCAGACCTGAGACTAACTGGGCACTGTCAAGGATGTACCCCACCTAAGGCCCAAAGTGTAAAAAGAATTGATTAGTCATTTTGAAGGTTGACAGTGGCATGGGTAACATTAGTGCAGCAGATCTACCCATTGCCCTTGGGCTGAAAATGAAGAATCCATTCATTTCAAAGTTTAATGTGAATCAGGAGAGACTGGTCTGAATTATTTGGATGAAAATGTAATCTGTGAATGGGACGAAGGCACACACTATTAATAGATTATATTACTGAAATGAAGGGATAAATGAGGAGACTGCACCAGGGACAAGGTCATGGTTAAACGGGGCTAAAATCTCCTCCAGGTTCAGAATACTGGTTCACTAGCAGTGCTTCTCATAATCACTAGCCAACCTGCCAAACGCTAGTACATTTTCATTTTAGCTAGGAACACATTTGCCTCCACTTTGTCTACCCATCCACCCATCCATCCATCTATTTTCTTCCGCTTGTCCGAAACCGGGTCACGGAGGCAGCAGTCTAAGCAGGGAACTCCCGCCTATGACCACCGCCTGATCCACATTGCACCATGGTACCCCCCGCGGGTGGTGGGTCCACGGGAGGGCCTGACAGCGTGTGCACGGGTTGAAGGGCGAGCATCTACCCACTGCACCACCGCTGCGGCTCCACTTTGTCTAGTCCTTTTTTAAACAGACATCTGAACTTTTTCAGACCTGACCAATAGTACCAGGAACATGCATCAAGAATTCTTACATGATAGGGTAATATTTTTTATTGTTAAATAATTGTAAGACTGTATTTGAGCACAGTTTAAGCGTGACTACAAAGGTAGTTTGACATCGCCAACATCGACGTTTGATCTCTTGAAACATGGTATATCTTGTAAATTGAATCTATTATTCTGTTAATTCGTCCCTGCTGGGGTTGCCACCAACACATTTCTACAGTCAGAATTTCATATACTATAGCTCCTGGCTTCCAATTATAGAATAGATCGTTTACATAATTCTTGGAAAACAGTGTATTTATTGAGCATCACACACGCACCTTTGACCTATTACTATCCCCATCTAGCACAGAGAGCGAGAGATTGCTTCATTAAGTACTATTATTTATTTCACTCCATACCTTCCACTGTTCTAACCCCATAAAAGATGTGTTCCCTCATTAGTGGTCCTGACTCAGATCTTAGAGTGGTCTTCAAAGCTTCAGTATGTGAGTATGTTCTGATCAATATCCAAGTCTGTGCTGAATAATGCTCTTTGGTTTCTGCTCTTCACTAATATTGACTCTGAACAGACAGAGTGGGTCTATAAGTTAAATCTGAGTATTGACTCCAGGTCATATATGTACATTTCTCAAACCTCTATATGGACTGGTGGGTTTGTTAGGAGGAAGTCCAAGAAATATATTTTTTTTAATGATTTTTTTTATGTGGATCTGGAACACTGCCTGTATTCAGAAATGTTACATAGTCCTGGACCAAGCACTGAGTTCTCCCCGTGTCTGTGTAGGTTTCCCCAGGTACTTCGGTTTCCTTGACCATTGAAAACAATTTTGTTGTATGTACTTAAAGAGGCTTTAACTTTAAATGTTTGTACAGTGTACACTGGTGGAACATGGGCTTTTTCTATTGGAGTTTCAGGGAAGTAAGTCTAGCCCTGAACTACCGTGGGCCCAAGAGTTACAGGGACTAAACCAGGTGTAAACTGTGTCTAATCCTGCACCAAACCATGTGTAGATGAAGTCTAAACTGGGGCTTAACAAGGTTTAAACCAGGACTAAACCAAGACTAAGACCAGAGGGTCTAAATCCAGTTCCAAACCAGGTATAAACCAGGACTAACCAAGGTCTAAATCAGGACCATGAAAGCCTATACTGGGGCCACTGGTTACCGCTTAGACCAGCGCTGGACCTTTGTATGATAGTGAAAACACCTTGGTAGAAGTTCTGCTGTCTCAGATTTCTTCTACTTTATTCCATATGAGTTGAAATTCTTTTTTTGATTTCTTATTTGCCCCTAGAGCTTCCCTGGATGAAAATTGAAACATTAATAGACTTTTGTGAGCTGCGGCACTGAGGAGAGGCATTTTATTTAGTGCTGGATTGGAGCCTAATCCTTTTTAATCCCTGGAGGAAAAAAATAACTAAACGTCTGCTGCTCTTCTGTTAAAACATGCAAATTACCACAGCTCTGCATCTGCTCAAACCCAGGCCCCAATATTCCTAAAGTCAGTCAGGTTTTATTAAATATCAATTTGGAGGAAATATGGACACAGTGCTGTAACTAATGGCACTGAACCAAATCTATACAGCTTTTTAAATCTTGCAGATTTCTGGTTTTGCAGTGTAACAAATTCTGTGCTTAAACGTATTACTTTGCAAATGAGAGTGCATCTTAGCCAAAAAGAAATACCTTAATCATTTTGTTAAGTTGTATTTGTGAGCCAAACCCGGTTTATCCCAACTCGCCCTGCAACCCGAGGATGTATTACTAAAGGATAATGAGCAGCAAGATGGCCGCCGTTGAGTTCTATATATAAAAAAGTCCCGTACTTCCGCATTTTGGAGGCCGCCATTTCTGCGTTTATGCGGCCCATAGAGAAGGCACACTACGGCCATCGAGCCCCCGCCCTCGTGTACTCAGCCACGTGGTCTGTTCGGACCAATCAGCATGAAAGTGTGAAGCCCACATGACCCCACAAACATTAAAAAATATTGTTTGGCCGATTTGGGGAATTTTAACAGATAAAAAAAATCTATGCTGGGAAAATTGAGAATAAACACCACAACATCCAAGCATTTTGGAAGTTGTAGTCGTCGGTTCAAAGTGCATATCGTTGTGTCCCTGGGCAAGACACTTAACCCACATTGCCTATGAATCATTGAGGTGTGAATGGTGGTCGGAGGGGCCGTAGGCACAGAATGGCAGCCGCACCTCCATCACACTGCCCCAGGGTAGCTGAGGCTACAAAAGTTGCTTAGCACCACCAATGAATAATCAGAAGTGCTATATAAAACCAATGCATTATTATTATTTCTTGTTTAGTCATTATTGGAGAGTGACCTTTTTTCTACAAATCCATATTGTATCAGTAGGTTTGGTCCTGGTTTACACTTCTGACTGAACCAGTCCTGTAAAGTACCTGAAAGAGGTTGTTGTGTGCATGAAATAAAAGAAGCACAATCTTCCATAATGTGCCGATGAAGTAGATGAGACATTGATGTTGTCTGTTCCATGTACACTGAGGCCTTTGTATGCTCCCCTGATAAGTCCTTTTTCAGCAGCAATGTATTGTATTTGAACGTAAACTACAAGCACGTTGTGGAGAGAATGATGCATCTGTAGTCTTTACACCATTATCATGTCATATTACCCTCACACAGGAAAAAACTGTAATTGTAGAATAGACAATCTTTTTTTAATATTTCAAGTATACTATTTTAGAAAACATTTGAGATCCCATTCCTAGTCCAAATCATTGATCCTAGTCCAAATCATTGATCCTAGTCCAAATCATTGATCCTAGTCCAAATCATTGATCCTAGTCCAAATCATTGAATCCTAGTCCAAATCATTGAATCCTAGTC